>JAKCPI010028640.1:0-30798 GCA_023213315.1 Euborellia annulipes | reverse complement strand
ATTTTATACTAACTTTTTTTCGTTTATCTACTATAATAATGTAACTTGACTATCTGGGTAACTCATTTTCGGCCTATGAATGAATTTTGGTTTAACAAAAGATATATTATTATATATTTTTTAATTTCTTCTATTAAAATTTATTCAATCAGCCTAAGTGATCTTAGCATAGATTCATCTTTTGTGATTATTTCCCTCTTAGGCTACCGGTACACTTTTAAAAGCTTTCGTAGCTCAAAAAGTTACTAGTTTTTTTTTACTACCGAATCAAGAAATTTTTTAAATAATTCATAATCCTCAGCCTATCAGCATACATTGTTGGATGTATAATGGAGTATATCTACGTATGTATGGATGTTTGGTGATACATAACATAGGATTTGTGCCATTAATTCAATTGAGACAGGATCTACAAGGTTGAATTATTAACTAGAGAGACAATCTACTTCTTAATCGAACCGGAACCGACCGGGAAATGAAGTCAAGTAATAGCATAAGCGAAAACAAAGACGGTCCCCTTCCCCTTTCAAGAAATTGCCATTCTAACCCTTGTTCTGGGCTTGCAAATAACGTTCTTATTGAAAAGTACGATTAAATTAATTTACCTGCTCAGTCGGACAAAAAAAGCATCCTCTCTTAAAAAAAGCTCTTTGATCTCATGAAAAAAACTCGACAAAAATCATTTGATTAAAAGATAATGCAATGAGTTAGGAAATATAAAAACAATATATTTTACCCTAAGTAAAATATATGTGCAGGTATTTAATATTTAAGAATCATGAAAATGTATTTCCTAAAGATGAAATATTGAAAAAATACGCAACTTGTATTCAAATGTTTATTAACCTATGTTATTTATTTATTTATTCTTGATCTAAGGCGGCGTTTTCCAAATTGTGAGGCGCGCCTCCCTAAGGAGGCGCGGACTAGTCTAAGGGGGAGGCGCGAATATTGACCACCAAGATCAATTTCCCAAATGATTGTTAGTTTTATAAATAAAATAATAAAATTTAGAAGATTCTGGGACGGAGGTTTTCCTTAATTAAAACCCATCAGTAGAGACGGTGCCGAGTTTTTAATTAAAATAATAAATATGAATAAATAAAAAAAATATTTTTATATAAATTTATATTTTTTAGTGTCCTCGGGGCTTGGTGTAGGGGTTAGCGTGCCAAAAGTGGCGGGTTCGGGCCCCAGGCAGTCCGATGATTTTATTAAAGCTATTTGGATACCAAATAGCTTAAATAAAAATGCCTGAACCTCCAATAGATATATTAAACATTCGAGTATCGTTTAAAGTCTTAAATGGCCTAAGTTGCCGAAAAGACTGTGTATGTGTGTGTGAATGAGAAAAAAATGCTTAAAAAAAAAAGATTGGATCAGGGGTTGCAAAATTGAAAAAAAAATGTTTTTTTAAATTTATTTTAGCTAAATCGAAGCCAAATAAATAAAAAACATTCAAAAATAGGGTTGATTATTATTTTGATTAGTGGGTGAAGGGTTGATTATTTAAGAGAGGCCTTGGAATATTCCAAATCACTTGTTGACATTTTTTCCAGCTCTAAATATAGTTAGATTAGAGCAAAAGGTATTTTTTACTTTTAATAAAAAGGGAATTGTTATTTTCATCTGTTTTATTCCTATACAAAGAGAGAGAACAAGTCTATCTCTCGTTCAGTCGAGTGCGTGGCGTGCTGGCAGGCGCGGAGTTGGTGTCTTTTTTTTTAATTGTGTTTAAAGTGAATCAAAGTGAATAATTAATATAGTGTAATCGAGTGTAACCCACCCTGACATCACCGTCAACCGGCACACCCTCTTGAGAGTCTTATTAAAGGTAATTATTATGCATTTTATCGTTGAAAAAAAAAATAATAAAAACAAATAATTTGACTGCGAAAAACGATTCTTTTGATTATTAAATTAAATATTTTGTATTTCACTAAGGGTAGAGAGACAATATAAGCTGTTGAAAGGGTGAGGGGGAGTGTAGGTGTCATTGGAAAAAAAATTGATTCATTTTTTATTTATTTTTTTTTTTTTTACTTTTTTTTAAAACACTTTCTCATTCATACTCACACTCAATATACTTTTACACAGGGGTGGATTAAAGGTTGACAATTAAAATAAAATAATTTTTTAATATTATAATTCTAATAAAATAATTTCAAAATAAAATAAAAATTAAAATAATTATTTTTTATAAATGTATTCAAATTATTTTGAGATTAATTTCGCGGTGAAGGCTCGCATTTCCTTAAAGGGGGGGGGTATGAAGTCATTAACCAGGGGGGTTAATGCCCCATCCCCTATAATGCATAAAGATATTAATGTTTTTTAATACTTTTACTAAAAAATAAGTGCATTCCGTTTGAGTTAAAATTTATTTTCAATATTTAGCAAATAGCATAGTGGGATAGAAACATTTTAATGTCATTCTAAAATTTCTTATTACTGGGGCGGAATTAATTTATGAAGATTTCGAAACTCTCATAAACAGATAATAATAACACTGGGTAACTTAGGAACCCATCGAATCCCTTGCATAATTTTGTAGGGATTTTTTTCATAAGGTAGAAAAGTAAGATATGATTAGTACACTGAGAATTTTACTGGGGTGAGTTAGCGCATCTTTTTGTATATAGAACTAATCCCAATTCGGATTTGAATTTTTACTTTCTCTTACCTATATGTATAAGTTAATATACATATATAGAGAGAGAAAGTATTGGATTCATGTCAAAAATTCGATGTCGAGATTTTGATGGATACACACGTTTTGAAGTCCCTTGAATCCAAAAAAGTGGTTTTCGCGACATGGTCTGTCTGTGTGTCTCTTTAGGTTCAATTTAAAGGATGAAGGAATTGAGCTAGGAGGTTGAAATTTTATATTTAAGTTAGGTACCCCCCTAGGGTGTGAAAATAAGATTTGAGAAAAATATTTTTCTTCGCGAATGAAAGTTAGAAAAATCAAAGCCAAAATTTTTTCTTTAAAAATATATTTTAACAGCTGACGTTTCGGCTTTGTTCAAAGCCATCCTCAGAGCTTTTAGTGGTCATCCTAGGATGACTTTGACCAAGGCCGAAACGTCAGCTATTAAAATATATTTTTAAAGAAAAAATTCTGGCTTCGTTTTTTCTAACTTTCATTCCTGATATTATACAAATTCCACCAGCCATAAAATACCCTTATACCAGCGTTTTCCAAACTGTGAGGCGCGGGAGAGGCCTTAGGGAGACGCGGACTAGCCTAGGGGAAGCGCGAATATTGGCCAGGACCAATTTTCCAAATGATTGCTAGTTTTAATATAAATAAGAATTAATAAAAAAAATATTTTTATATAAATTTATATTTTTAGCATTAAAAATTTTTGTTTTTTTATTATTTTATAAAATTGGGGAGGGGGAGGCGTTATAAGATTAATTATTTTTAAGGGAGGCGTGGTAACAAAGTTTGGAAACTACTGATCTAAGGGATGTCAAAATCTATGACTTTCGATCTCGGAAATGTTTCGGAGATTATCTCATCTCGAGTCAATAAATAACATTTTCGATTAAGAACTGAAGAAGAGCTAATCAAGTAATCTTGAAACGACTCTAGGATATCTGACTACTCTTTATCAGACAAATTAAAAGTAAAAATAAATAAATGAAAATGTTCTTGGATTAAATTAACAACAGAGATTTGAAAAGATGATAACTTTCTTTAATAAATATTTATTTGTCACCTTTAACAAAAGAATTATTTAAATTTTCAAATACGAAGTTTTTTGGGGTGCTTTTCCTATACACCCTCCACTCTCTCTCTCGCTTTCCCTTCGAGGTAAATAAAGCCGAATTATTTGATTTCCACGCTTAATTCAAACAAGTCCCCTCCTAAAAAAAAAGGGAATGGACTTTTGTTTCTGGAAAAAAACAGAAGCTGTTATTTAAAATGCATTAAACTCTCGACATCAATATTAAATTAGTGCCGATTTAATCCCCTTCAAATTGAATTATAATTAATAACAATTAAAATGCTTTTAAGTTTATTGTCTTAAATTAAAAAAAGAAATTAAATTTAACCTGGCTTTAAGGCATGTTCATCCAGCTTCCGTAAAATTAATTTGACTACTAATTTAAAAAATAAAAAAGTTTACTTTGAACAACTTTAGTTACTTGTTCTAAGCCCATTAATTTTATTAATTTAAATGATGCAAATGTGGTGTTAACGTATGTAGAATTTCTCAAAATACAGGTTATGAGTGTTTAAAGAATTTTGATTTTACTTGGGGGAAAAAATACACATAAAATATTAGCAAATATTACGATTGTGTTCAAAATTCGATGTCGATATTTTGATAGAAATACACGTTTTGTGAGTTCCTTAGTTCAAAAAAGAGGGTCTGTCTGTCTGTGTGTTTGTTTGGACAAAATAACCACAGGACGTAAAAGAGCTACTAGATTGAAATTTGATATTTAAGTTAGATATTCCCCTGGTACATGACGAAGTTTTTGAATTAAAACGGCCAAAAATTACTAGTAATTTACTGATATACTTTTTCAGCTTTTTACGTTTTTCTCGAAATTTCCTCTAAAGATTTTGATTAAAATTCATAAATCAATTATTTTTTAGATGCTCTTTAATACGTATATTCTTATTTTACTCCCAAAGACCACTTTACTATTGTGTACTTCATAAGAAAAATAAATATTATTTTTATGCTTGACTATAAATTAACTTAACTTCTTGCTTTGTAATTATAATTGACTAATTATGTTACAAGCATAACTTTACACTATTTACGGCAGTGGTTTCCAAACTTTATGTTACAACGCCTTCTTTAAAAATATTTAATCATATGACGCCCCCCCCCCCTCCCCCTTTTTGTAAAATAATAAGCTTACAAAATCAAAAATTTTTAATACTAAAAAATATACTTTTATATTAAAGCGGAGTCAAAAAAAAAATCCTAGCTATATGCCAGCCAAAATTATTGTGACGTTTCGGCCTTCTTAAGAGGGGGGGGGGGGGAATAAAGGAAATTTTAATTTCAAAATTAAAATTGTCATTTTTCATTCAAAATTTTCATCCAAAATTAAAATTACGTTTATTCTCGCCTCCGGCCCTGAAGATGGCCTAGACTAGTGGCTTAAACGTCACAATAAAAGAAATAATTTTGGCTGAGTTTGGAAAATTGCTCGCTGTGGCTAATATTCGCGCCTCCCCTTAGACTAGTCCGCGCCTCCCTAGGGAGCCCTCCTCACAGTTTGGAAAACGCTGATTTACGGTTTGTCTATGACTCCGTTTTTTTAATCCAAAAATGAAATTTCGAACCATTTTAACAATGCTATCAGAAAATAACTTTGTTTCTGGTTTTTAATTTTTTTTTTTTCTAACAAGTAAAATCTTGTGATTATGTTGTCATAAACATATCCAGAACAGCCTAAGGGTATTATTTTAAAGGTCTTCATACTTCAAACATCTCGCTAGATTATTTTGATAATATGTTGGATTATTCCCATTACGGATATTTTGGTAGGTTCTTCTATTTTTTATATACCCACTTTGATTTTGTCCCAAACAAATGAATTCATTCAAAAATGCATACTTGTCTAATTTCCAATAATTGAAGATGCTTCAATAAACTCAGGCCGAAATATTTTATTGCTGGCAGTTTTATTAAACTCGGCGCTTATAGCTTTGGCTCTACCTTTCTTTCTTAAAGTTTGAAGCACAACGAAATCCTCAACAATTGGTTGTTTATATTGACATATAGTTGTAATCATTGAATTAATTTGCAGGTTTATTATATTGTTTTTCCAAGTGTTTGATAAAATTTTAAAATAGATGTAAATGAACGATTCTATTTGAGAACCATCCTGCCTATTGACCAAAATCCACCCTTTAAACATAGGTTGTTGATTTAAATAACATCTATTAGATGATCGTAAAATAATACATACAAGAAAATTATATAGAACGATGGTGCCCATTTCTTTTGAGTCTATTTCAATAATAGATTTTGAATGGAACCCAGGGTTTTGTATGCTTTTCGAGGCCATCCCTAAGGAGAGGGGAGGAGCGCCACGTGACTTTGGACCTGCACGTGACCGTAAAGACGTGAATCCAATGCTATAATAAAAAGTCGTTCTTTGTTCCCAGGGCAAATGAGGCAAAGGGGTCAAAACCTTCGTAAATTGTGTTAAGAAAATGATGGTATTGGAGTGAGGTTGCTAATTGGCTGAAATATTGATAAACATTTCCACAAGAAGGGCACTGAAAGGTTTTACAAATTGCTAATCTAAAATAAAATATCCTGCTGGGATTTTATTTGCGGCCTTTTGGGTTTGTACGTGCTTTTGTTGCCAGGGGGGGGGAATAGCAAAAAAAAAGTTACAATATGTGTCGATCGTTCTATTGTCACTTTATTATCTATTCAACTAAGAACTAATTTAATCCATTAGAGTAAATTTTTTTATATTAGTTGGAGGGTGGAAGGACCCACCCCAAATAATACTGCGACGAAATAGCGGACATTTCAATGTTCCAAGATTATAGTAGCATTTCTGAGGCGTCGAAAGGTCCGATATATGAATGCAGTACTATGTGGGATAGGTCATATATGAAAGATTAAAAATTTATGCACACCATGAGAATATTATATACAAAATTTTTATTTTCTTATTTAAATAACTATTTCCTTACAATAGATTCTAAAAAGAGGAAAAAAATTTAAATCAAATTATTAAAACGATTAATAAAAAATCTGGTGTGCTGGTCGCACAGCACACAACTTTCTCTTACCTTCAGTAGAAAAAAGTTGTGTTCTGTGCTTGTCACACCAGATTTTTTTTTCTGTCAAGAATTATTTAGTTTCCGCTGATATATTAAAATTCAAGATGTAAATTTTTTTTTTTTTTTTAAACATTCACACTTTTTTCTCTCACTCACACTCACACACACATTCACACTGTCTTTTCGGCAACTCAGGCCATATAAGACATTTACGATAACCTTTATTGATTTAATAATATACATATATGGGGTCCAGGCATTCTTATTTAAGCCATTTGGTATCCAATTGGCTTAAATAAAATCATCGGACTGTCTGGGGCCCGCGACGTTTGGTATACGAGGTTAGCACGATAACCTCTACACCAAGCCCCGAGGGCTAAATTGTAAAATTTATAAACATAGGAAAAAATTTATATTTTGTTACTATGGCAACCATTTCTCCTATCTTTTCTATGAAGTAAAAGAGTAAAGTGATCTTCAGAAGATTCCAATGGCAAAATGAGAATATACATATTAAAGAGCATCTAAAAAATAATTGAATGAATTTTAAACAAAATTGTTGGAGCGACTTTTGAGAAAATCGGAAAAATTGAAAAAATACATCAGTAAAGTACTAGTACTCTTTGGCACATACATATATACATAGGTAAGAGAAAGTAAAAAGATTTTCTATATGAGTATTATTTATTGTTAAGAAGGTTCCTGAGCTTCATCAAATTTTATATTTAAGTTATACACCCACCTAGGGCGTGAAAATAAGCTTTTAATTAAAATCGGCCATAAAGTACTAGTACTTTACTGATCTAGTTTTTCTTCTTTTTTTTCGATTTTCTCAAAATTCGCTCCAAAGATTTTGATTAAAATTCAAAAATCAATTATTTTTTAGATGATCTTTCAAATGTTATTCTCATTTTGCCACTGAAATATTTTCCCATAGGCCTACTAATAAATTTTACATCTTGAATTTTAATATATCTGCGGATACTAAATAAATGTCGACACGAAAAATCTCGTGTGACTGTCG
Organism: Euborellia annulipes; assembly: GCA_023213315.1. Lineage (NCBI taxonomy): Eukaryota > Metazoa > Arthropoda > Insecta > Dermaptera > Anisolabididae > Euborellia > Euborellia annulipes. The sequence goes on along the minus strand of JAKCPI010028640.1, from coordinate 22,999 downwards.
CGCCAGATTTTTCAATAGATTTTTTATAAACTTTATATTGTGTCCACATTAATTTAAATTGAATAGTAATTCAGAATAGTAACTACACGATCTTGGAAGCATCTTTATTGTTGTTGTATTTATCGTTTGTTTTGCATAAGGTGGAACGATTATAATTTCTGGTTTTTTTACTTCCCCATTTCTCCAAATCAGTTTTTTGATAATTGCTCCAGAACATCTTTAGATCGAACCATGCAGTTGTTAATTTCTATAAAGCAATTCTGAAACAATTATTTAAAAGATTTATTTAGTGATTTGGTCCTATTGGTTGCCTAACTTACAGTAATCAAAAATCAATTTTTGCAACCCATGGTCTTAACGAGGTGGAAATCTCTAAGCAATAAAAAGAGCTATTTTATTTTTGAAATAAAAAGGCTTTTTGCTTTATTTTTATAAAAAGCGATAAGAAATTCTTTAAATATATGTAATTTTTTTTTTTTATATCCATTTAAAAAATATAGGTTAAGAAATTTTTTAAAAAATATTTTCAATCTTGTATCTCATTTACAAGAGAATACACTTTACTTTATTGGATTTGTTGGAAAAAAAATGTTAATTTTTATTCATTTCAATCCATTATTTTTAATAACTTCATTTGAGAAGATAAAAAGCTTTATAGTCCGTAATATAAAATAACTTTTTTTTATCAAGCAATGATTAAAAAAGTGTTAGAAATTAATTAGCCTCGTTCAGTAGATAATTAAGTTTTCAGTGTGCGTGCCCTTGTAGAAATTAATCTCTCTCCCCCTTTTGTATAATTATTATTATGTCTTCTCAAGGGGCTTTTCTTCTTGCTCTTTTTCGCCTCTTGCCATGTTCCAAACAATTAAATCTGCGAAATGAACCAAGCAAAGCTTTCGATGGATGTTCGGAAATGCCTATCTAGAAAAAAAAACCTATCCGAGTTGATGAATTATGCAAACTGCACAAGGAAAAAGGTCGCCTTTTGTTCGATCCATCGACAAACAAAACACACGGACATCATAATTTGGCCTTGAATGGATTTTCATTTCACCCTGCCATTGGTTAAATTAACAAGAAATGCCTATAGTCTTTTTTTTTTAATACTAACCATTCATCTAATAAAATTTAAAAATTTATGATTTTGTCATTCTCGAATTTTCCTTATTTTTTTTTTTATCTTTATTACTTGAGGTTTATCCAAAGGTGTGTGTGCATTTTAATACCAAATGTTTGTTTTTTTTTTGCGTAAAAAAACCCAGTCCTGAGCCACAGGTCAAGGGGGGCACGTGTTTAAAAATACAATATATTGCCAGGCTAGATTATTTAAAATAAAACTCATTTTGACATTAAATTTGGCTGAAATTTTAAAATTTTAAAAACCGTATAGATTTTATTTAAAAAATAATCTCGTAAGGGAGCCCAACAGAAGGGGGGTGAGATGCTGTGCATCGCATCGTGCCACTTGTGTCGGCCTCGTCTACAGTATAGACCAGCAGTCGTGTCATTTCAACTTTTTCTTGGGGGGGGGGCAAACATTTTTTTTTTTAATTTACTTACAAATATGTACTCAAATTGAGCCAAAAGATATTTAATTTAATTAATTGTTTAATTCTCTACAGTTTATATACTCGTAGATATATTTTGAAAGATTTTATCTAGAATAATATAAAATTTTATAAAGTCAGAGCCCATGGGGGGGATTACCCCCCTGCCCCCCCCAAATGACGCACTGTAGACCAGTGCTTCTTAAACTTTTTGAAGTCGCGGCCCCGTTGCAACCCAAGTCAATATCTCACGGCCCGGTTAAATTTTCTACAAGTAAAGTTTAATGAGAAAAGCTTGAAAATGAAACAATTTAATTTGTGTGATTTTGTGTACCAGTATGGAATCTATATATATAATAGCGGAGTGTCCGTCTGTCCGCCTGTCACGCTCTGTTTGATCAACTTCCCGTTGGAATTTTGAAACGAAATTTTGCAGTCTTATAGAGGACGTTATGGAGAGCCCACCTGACTAGAAGCGAAGCCCGCCGAAGGCGGGCGGGGCGGCTAGTTTTATAATTATAATCTCGAGGCCCCTCTGCGGGTAATCCAAGGCCCCCTAGGGGCCGCGGCCGACTACTTTAGGAAGCACTGGTATAGACTATACAGTCTCGGCCGATTCTGATAAATCTTTCTTTTTATATTAATTCTTTTAAAATGAAAAAAAAAAAAAAAAAACTATTAGGCTATTTGCATACATCTTTGCGTATTTTTTAAAACTCAAGTATCTTAGTGATATATTAATTATGAGCTAATTTACTGCGGTATAACGAGCTCCTAAGGGCTGGAGGGGGGGGGGGGGGGTAAATTTATAAGGTTCGGACTTAATTTTTTGATTGGGAATCACTGGAGTCTTCTTTAACCAATATCTACCTAACTTTTTATCTTCACTCTACTATCGTGTCTTATACTATTCAATGTGGATCTAATTATATTGAGTTAAAAACATGGGAAATGAGAAGAAAACTGACATTTTAATTGATTAAATTTCATATTATATTAATTTTTTTTCTTAATTTTAAATTCCTTTCTCTTTTTTTTATTATAAATCTCATTTTTACTTTATTTAAAATATTTTAGTATAAAAAATTATATATGCACAAAATAACTTACTTCTCTCAAACGAGCCCCAAATGTATTCGTTAAAAAAAAAAGAATTTCTCTCTACCTTCTATAAAAAAGGGAAGTGAAATATCTCTATTCCGGAATTTATGTGAAAAAGCTTTTAAAACATCTGGATTATTAAATGGAATCACTTGTAAATCGTTTGTCACGCTATTGTAATGAAATTAAATTGATATTATCGCCGTGCTCTTCTCTCTCGAAAGAAAAAAAAAAAATTAGAAATGCGTGACAAATGTTTTTGACCGCCCGTTGCGATGTGTGCCACGCATTTAGGGTTTCGCATAACTTAGAACATTTTTTTTTTGTCTGTGTGTGTTGACATTGGAATAGAACCCCTCTAGATTTGTCTTCTTATTGAGATTGTAAATTTTATCCTTATTGTAGAGCGAATATGGTTTTGCACAGGCCCCTTCCCCCTTTTTGAGAACAACCCTCGGGGACTCAGCTGGTGCGGGTTTAAAAATCGATGTAAATTCCTTTTCTAGAATATAAAAGAAAACAGTACATATCCTTTTGAGAGAAGAGATTGGCTATTTTATACTAATCCTTAGAATATGATACCCCATTCCTCTCCTTTCAGATGAAATGGTTATAGGGCAAATAAATTGCAATCTTAAAAATTTTATACCAACAGATGTAATGATTAATGTCAGTACCAGATGTCAAGTTCTCATAATAATTTTTTGTTCTTATAAACAATGAAATTACATTTGAAACCTTGCTATAAGAACAGGGACTTAACGCCAAATAAAGAAATTAGAATATAAAAATAAAATGTATGACATAACACCAATATATTTTTATCTCTTGATCTGCTTAACAACTGCATTTTTATACGTTATACGTTTTTTAAATTACATAAACGATTCAGCCCACAAGAAATCTAAAATATAGTCTTTGGGAAATCTATAAGGCTTAATAAAATCTTTCAAAAAGAATGGTATCAGCATTTAATAAAATTTTGTTCCTATATTTCTGATGTATTTTTCGTTATTTTTTTCTATTTTCCACATTTTTTTTTTTTTTTTTAGTTTTTTATCGTTCTTGAGATATTTTTTAATAATCAAAAAGTAAAAATTGCGAAGAAATCAATCTGACTGAAAAAATTTTTGATGAAGATCTTATTGTCAAAAAATATATGTTTAAACGAACAAAAATTCGGGAATGAATTTCCCTAATCTTTCTCATATAATGTGTGATTATACCAAAATTGTAAAACAATTCAATTTCAAAATTTTGATTATTCTCGACGTTTTGGTGCTCAGGGGCCTAAGCTTGTGGGTACTTGAATGGCGACCACGAGCTGCCCTAGCTGGGACTGGCCATACTTCTGTTCTTTTGTCGTCTCTTCCCTCTATATTTTCATCCGTGCTACGGGCCGGCCTGTTCTATTCCTTTCCGGTCGCAGAAACCCATGAACCTCCGACCCCGTTCCGCGGGAATAATCAGGCGAAGAAAGAAGAAGATTATTCTCGACGTTTTAGACCTCCCTGAATCTGAAAAAAAAAACAATTTTTGGAATTATGTCTGTTTGTGAAAACGATTACTTAGGTTGATGTATTTACTTCAAAATTTGATACAAATCTACATTTTAGGTGTAAAAGTAGGCGATATAACTCTAAAATATAATTATACTTTACATGTCTGTCCCTCCTTCTATATTTTCAACAGGCGTCAGACCGTGCGACGGGCCGGCCTGTTCTATTTCTTCCGGTCGTAAAAGACCCATTCCGCATACCCCTTTCCCGCCGACCCCGCATTAAGGCGGAATTAAGGCGAAGATAGAAGAAGAGGAAGTTAATTTGAGCATATATTTTTTGACAAGATTTTCGTCAAAAATTCTTTCAGTCAGATCGATTTCTCCGCAGTTTTTTGATTATTAAGAATACTTGACCACATCAGTAATTCTATAATTGATTTTTTTTAGATTCTTCCTCTCTATTTCTGATACTATTTAATGACAATAAAATTAATTATTAAATGTGTAATTAGGTTGACAATAATTTAAAATGAAATTCTCTTATCGTTCTTTTGTGCTTGCTGGGAGATAGGCAACCCGAATTTCCAATTCATTAATGGATATTTTATTAATTGTTTTAGCAAACTATACTTGTGCAATTGTTAATTTCTAAGCACATTCTTGGCCATCGAACTTCTCTATTAAACTCGACGGAAAATTTGAAATTTTATTAAACTTCTGACAGACATAAACTCTTTAGTGCTCTTTCCGTCAATGAGTTTAGTTTCAATATGCTTATGTATATTAAGTTTTAAAAAACAAAGCATGATAAACAACTTTTTCTTGGAATATTCATCACTTTTATCAAGCGTAACAAATAATAGTTTTTGCCCCTCCCTCCCTCCCCTTTCTTCCCCGTATATTATACATCTCGACGTAATTTCGCTGATGTTTGAAACCCACCTCTCAATGACTCTCATGTGGCCTAATAACCATGTTTGTTGCTTGCGTGTGTCCCTATTTTCTATTATTTACACTTGGTATTAAATTTATTGGCACAATTGCCTTAGATTGACACAGCATCTGGCCATCGAATTAAATGAGTGCGTAGTGCCCTTTATCGAGAGGGGGGGGCTCCGCCCCCGCGTGCTCTTTCCAATGCGATAGGTCCTTTAATACGTACCCATTGCTTAATAAGGATCATCATTATACCTATCTCGATTTTTCAATTAATGCTTTTATCATTATATTGTTATTTTTTAAAATTAATTATGCATTCAGAAGTTGATTGCACTTTCGATTATTTGAACTTTTTGACTTTTGTGGTCTATTCTTATTAATTATTAATTTTAACATTAAATATTCAAAAGATACTTTCAAATTATACATAGATTAGTAATAGTGAAAATCTTCTATCTTCTATATTTATAATTGCGGACTGTCCGTCCGTCTGTCTAACACGCTCTTTTTGACCAACTTTGGAATCTTAAAATTTAATTTTTCACGCTTACAGAGAACTTTATGGAGAGTCCAGGAAAAATACTCGGGTCCATAAATTATTAGTAGACTCTTTCTTCAATAGTTTTTTTTTGAATTATTTTTATTTCCATACTTGGCCAATACAGACAGTAGGCTACATACATTAGAAGTTTCCATTTCTACAAGTGTTCATCATTTGCATATTAAAATTTTATTTTATTTTTAAATATATTTATTTTAAATGGTTGATTATTTAATTTGTTTTACTATTGGAGTTTTTCATATTCCTTTTTTATTTTTTTGTATTTCAAATTATAGTCTTTGAGCTCCTTTGGACATTTAGACATAACAAAATATATCATTATAGATGAAGATAGGGGACAGTCTGCTGGATATTATTGAGAAGGATGAAGATTAATAAAAATCTGATTTTCAGGTCAATTTAATTGGATTATCTTATCCCGCTATGAGTCAACGTTTCGGATTCCAAACGACTCCTTCTTCAGTATCATACGGGCTTTAGAATCAAATATGCCCTCAATTTTGTCATAAGAAATTGAAATTATATCTAAAGTTGTGTGGAAAGGAGTCAGCCAAGGAAAATAATTTTTCAAGGAAATTATTTTCCTTGGCTGACTCCTTTCCACACAACTTTAGTTAATACTCACAGCCAGTATAATAATGAAATTATATCGCTAGTGCACTTGTCTCAAAAGTAATGAGGCCAGGTCCTCATGGTCCTGAAGAAGGAGTCGTTTGGACTCCGAAACTTTGACTCATAGTGGGTGGAGATAATCCAAATAAATTGGCCTGAAAATCATCTCCAGATTTTTATTTATCTTCAGCCTTCTCAATATATCATTATTAAGAAAATAGTATTTTGACTTCCCGAGGCCATTCAACAGGCTTCTTCCTTTTTACCACCCATCCATGAATTGAGATATTCTTTAATAGAAATTAAATTTACAATAATAAAACCTTGATCTTTAATATTTTTCAACATGTTTATGCTGGACACATTTTTCTGTCATTCAGAATATTCTTTCTTCTCCCCTTGTTACTTGATATTTGTTTGACCAAAATGTTAAAAGTCGAAGGTCCTTACAATAATTCCGTTTCGAAAGTGACCAGGAAGAGGGGTGATAGTGTGATCGGAAACCCTACTCGAAGGGCATTAACCGAAGGGCGCGAGGGGGGGTGGATTCTATTTTTGCGTGGGAACGTGTCAGGAGTCCAGGAGGTCTTAGAGAATCCCTCAGGACAAAGCGACCTCCATAAATAGATTCCTCTTCTCCCACGGGGGTATTAATAGCGGGAAGACACTTGTCTCGAACTCGTAAGCGCCCCAAAATCAACAAACTTATTTTATAACCAAACTCCACACGGACTCGATCACTTCATTATTTAAATAAAAAAATAGACTTGGCTAAATTTTGATCCAGAAAAAAAAAGATGATATGGCTGTAAAATCTAAAGAAACAAGACTGTGATGCTTCACTCAGGACACAAAATAAAACAATTTATTGCAGCAAGATGGACGAAACCACGAAAATTTATACGATATATATTATTTATTTATACTTAGGATGATTAATTTCTCTATAAATAGCATCATCATGTCCACGTTTGGTTTGTGTTATTGTGTTCGCCTTATGTTCTAAGCATATGTATGATATGAACGAAAAATGGAGTTCTTTGTCAGCAATCGTTTACTTTTTTGTTGTCTTATAAATTATAGACGGTATCCATTTACTGTGTATATTTAGTTGGTAACTATTTTTTTTTTTTAGCTTAATAGGGGATGCATAGCAAAGATTCTAGTCTATTCGTCTACATACATATAGAGTTGTTTAAAATCTTTATTACTTTCTTTGTATGTTATTAATGTAAATTTGTATGTTAATGTCAATATATAGGCCTATAGAGAGAGTATTGCATTCATGTTATAAATTCGATATTGAGATTTTAATACACGTTTTAAGATTGCAAAAAGTGACTCCCGCAAAATGGTCTGTCTCTGTGTGTCTGTCTGTGAACAAAATATCTCAAGAACTAAGAGCTAGAAGATTGACATTTCATATTTAGATTAGGTATCTCCTTAGCACAGTGGCGGATCCAGAGGTGATTCTCGGGGGAGGGGTAATCTGGAGTGACTGGTCGCACAGCACACATTTTTTTCTTAATTTCGGTAATTTAAAAGCGCATTCTGTACTTGTTTGCCAGAATATAAATACAAATCAAATTTTTAAGTATTAATTTTTAAAATTTTACATTAAAAATACATTTTTTTTTTTTCGAAAAAAAGTATTTTTTTCAAATCTCAGGGGAGGAGTAATTACCCCTTTACCTCCCCCCCTCCTTGGTATCCGCCCTTGCCTTAGCACTAAACACGACGCTCTTGAACAAATTCGGCTTAAGAATCTCAGTACTTTCAGTGGCGTCATTTGGGGGAAGGGGGGAGGGGAGGGGGCAGGTGGGCATTCCCCTCAAGGGCTCTGATTTTTATAAAATTTTATATTATTCTTAAAGTAAAATATTTCAAAATATATCTATGAGTATATAATTTGTACAAAATTAAACAATTATTGGCCAAATTTGAGAAACTATTTGTAAGTAAATTAAAAAAAAATGTTTGCCCCAAGAAAAAAATTTGCCCCCCTACCCAAGAAAAAGTTTAAATGACGCCACTGAGTACTTTTCTGATGTACTTTTTCAGTTTTTTTTTTTTTTTTTTTTTTCCCCCGATTTTCTCAAAATTCAATCAAATGATTTTGATTAAAATTTATAACTCAATTATTTTTTAGATGCTCTTTAAAATGTATACTCTCATTTTGCCCACAAAATTGTTTGAAGCACATTTTACTCTAATACTTGATAGGAAAGATAGTAACAAAATATAAATAATTTTTTCTCTTTTACATCTTGGATTCTAATGTACCGTACTATCTGAAATTAAATATATCAACCCAATGAAAAGCACAGGACACAACTTTCAATTACCGAAGTTAAGAAAATTGTGCGTGCTGTGCGATCAGTCACACCAGAGTTTTTTAATATTAATCGAACCATCGCGTCATATCCAAAAATAGAGAATACCTAATGAATATTTTATTAACCAACTATTTACTAATAATAATTTAATTTTAAAAATAATTTTACTGAGAGCTTGAGTGCAATTAATATTTAACTTTTTTAATCATTTTTTTTTTACCTCATTTTTTTTCTCTGTGGCTTTTTTCATTTATTACCAATCAAAACTTCCATTTAACGTGCGTTTTTGCGTGTTATCTCATTTCACAATTTAATTTAATTACTATCAGCGTAATTGCAATGACCCTTTTGCCAAAAGCAAAATAAATAACTAGCAAATGAGAAGAAATGGTTGGTAATTTTTTTTAACAAATTTCGGTTGACCATTCACCACGTAGTCTCGCATGCGAGCCACAAAGTGCATCGAAGGCATGCACTTGCATTGCGGTGCATTAACTATCGGGAACGCTTTGATATCTACACTAATAATAATATTCTTTTTACCATTTACGATTCTCTCTGAAGTGCTTTTGAACTGTTGACTCTGAAAATTAGAGGGCTTTAAGCCCGTTTCATGCACCATTAAACATTTACACATACACACATACACGCAGCTGGCACAGCAGATAAAATTTTGCAATGTCCAGTTTAAAATTTAAAATTACCCTGCTTGCTAGTTCAATAAAGTTAATTATTCAAATTTCATTATACATCAATTATAAAGATAGATTGTAAAATAATTATATAGTATTTATACTTGCCCGTAGTTTGATCAAGAGGGGAATGGCATAGCTAATATTCATGGGCGTAACTAGGGGGGTCCCCCAGATAGCTCCCGACCCAAGAAAAATTGAGTCAATACCCCCAACTGAATTCCTTAGTTACGCCCTTGCTACTAATATTTCAAATAAATTTAAACCAGAAAATATTTTTTCGAATAAAACAAAGATTGTTTGTCGTCCATGAAAGTAAATTTGCTAAATTCAGCTTATCCGAAATGATATATTGAGGAACTTAACTAAAGTCAAATTTCTTCTGACTTATGCTTGATGTCGAATTTTTCTTCTTTGTTTAACTAAATAAATTACTTAGAACTTTTGCTGGATCATATACATATAGAAGGAACCGGAGAATAAAACCAGCCGCTAGTGGACGCCTCTCACTTCAATTTAATTTGTAAATATTTCGACCGGCATCATCGCCTGGTCATCATCAGTACAAAAAAATTAGGTGTTAGCTGTGTCTTCTACACAGCCGGTGGCTTTTTAACGTGACAACGTCTTTTGCTTGACTTCAAAAAAAATTTTTCACTCTTACCTATATTGAAATATAAAGAGACAAAGTATTTTTTTTTTTTTTACTAGTAGTTTGTTTTCATAAATAAACATGTTCAAACATTTTCATTGAAACAATATATGACAGGTGTGGCTTTTTTATCCATTAAGGGCGACTTATGCTTAAAAAATGAGGTTTTTCGAGAAAAAAACTAATTTTGGAGTTAATCACTCGGGATTTTTTTATTTATTCTATTAGAGGTTATCTTTCTGCACCAAATGACATCTCATTTAGTCATATCTGATTAGCCGTTCGGAATCTACAGGGGTTTAAATTTTCGAAAAACGAAATCCCGCCTAGTGCTCTCATGCGGTAAAATGACGTCATATCAAAAAAATGAAAAAATTACCTCTGGGCATTGGACCATTCTTTCTAAAACTATATTTAGATTTAATGTACTTTTTATGGTCAAGTGCTAGGCGTTACATAAATAGGGCTATTTTTCGATATTTTTTTGCCTAAAAATGAGGTTTTTCGAGAAAAAACTAATTTTTGAGTTAATTACTCGGGATTTTTTTTATTTATTCTATTAGAGGTTTCCTTTCTGCACCAAATGACATCCCATTTAGTGTGATCTGATTAGCTGTTCAGAATCTACAGGGGTTTAAACTTTCAAATTAGAATTTACCGCAGCGCGGTAAAATTAAATGATAGGAAAAATAAATGGTGAAATCTTTAGCTGAAAACTCATTCTTTCTAACCATATATTTCCCATAATTATACCTCTTAAGACAGAGGAGTTATTCAAGCTGATAAACTTTTCGTGCATGCCCCTCTAACATGATTTGTAAGACGTTGTCACGTCAAAAATGATTTTTCGGAGGACCCGTGTCAACCAATATGTTGAAAATATTTTCTTAGATATTCTGAGAAAACGTTCGCTCGTGCTCCCCCGCTTCTCTGAATTTCTAAGAAAATATTTTTAACATATTGGTTGACACGGGCACTCCGAAAAATCATTTTTTTTTGTACTGATGATGACCAGGCGTGATGCCGGTTGAAATATTCACAAATTAAAGTGAGAGGCGTCCACTAGCGGCTGGTTTTATTCTCCGGTTCTTTCTATAAATAAATTACTATCACAATAAATTTTTTAAATTACAAACTATTCTATTTAACAAATCACGTATAATTTCTCAAAGTTAAAATTTTTTAGAGAATCTTTCTGAGTACGAGTAGGCCTATGTGTTCAAAGTTCTCAGATCGGAGAAGTTTAAGCTATGTGATTTAACAGAACTTTGGTTACGGGGGATGTGGAGAGGGCGGTGCAACAAAGTTTGGAGGAGGGGACTCAAAATTATTTTATCTGATATTATGATTTTGCTTTACTGTATTTATTTTATTAAAAATTTCAATTGATTTTTCCAAATATATTTTTTTTTTTTTTGGAGGGGAGGGAGTCTCTTAAAATCTAAAAACACATTACTTATTCTTATAAACTTTTCATTAAAAAATCTCATAGAACACGAAATTAAATATTTTTTTTATTTTATTCCTCAGTAAAGATACAAATGGACACCTTTTTAATGGGCTATTTTAAATTGAACTCTCTTTTATTTGAAAACAGAGTTGTTTAATTGTTTATTTTATGTGACTTTTTTAAATTGCTTATCCACAGTAGAAAAAAAATCTGATTAACTTTTCAAAGAAAATTTAATTGTGATTTGAGTATAATTGGATCCGAGTACCACCCTCAGTAGTAATACTGTTAATAATGGTAGCCATCCCCATTTGACTGTCTTAAATAATAATCAGCTGACCTCGAGAATAAACGAGATGATTATTTGGCCAAGGTCTCCCTAAGGAGTCTTTATTAAAACGAGATATTATTAATACACCCCCTTAGACGTCATTAAAATGTCCTTAAAAATCTAGGATTGCTTTCACTAATTAAAAGTGCTGATGAGTAATCAAGTTGGGATTAGTAATTGCAGAAGCCTAAAGGACTGCTTCCACCTCTTCTGGACCAAAGACATAAAGACTTGGTCCCCAGGGGCATAGGCAGGCAGGCGGACTGTTAATCATTCACCAGCCGACATTTCCATAAATCTTATTTCATCTATTTTTAACTGTTTATAGGCGCATTTAAAAATGCCATTCGCCGTGTTAGTTCAATAGCTATTGCCCAAATGGTTTGTTAAATAAACGAGAATTTAACAGCTGTTTGAGTTATGCGATTATATTCTTAAAAAAATGTTTAAATATATAATTAACAAGAGGCGTTTTTGTACTATTTAATTATAATTTGTTTTAAAATTGTCAGTGTACATACTTTGATCATTTTTCATTTTTATTACGTTTTCGAATATTTTTTCTTTCGTTTGTCATATTAATTATTATGGATTCCGAGTCGAAATGAACATATTTTTCATCATTTGATGCGAAGATTCTCCCGGACCACCATAAGTTAGGTTGGACCTCTGCAGCCAAAAATAAAAGCCTCAAGATTTATTACAACGAGACGTTTCGGGTGAATTCTATTTAACTATCTTCAGTCCTACAAAAATTGTTCAAGTCCCAAAGTTGTTCGTTAGGGCGATACATGTAAATTTATGTATTGTAAGTGCTGATTTGGCTCATCATATTTATTAAGGGAAAATGATCACTTACTAAGTATGATGGTCCAACTTTGCCATATAATACATAAATTTACGTGGATTCCCCTAAAGGGAGCAACAAAAAATGCACTTTGCCGGGCAATGTTTCCCAAACATGTGTTGCCTGGTATTTTGCCTTATTTTCGCTCAGTCAGCGATATCAAAAAATCTTTGCCGGCAACTAGTAACAAAGCGTGCCATATTGCTGGCATCACAGATATATATATTTCCGAGCCATACAAAAAATACTCCTGGCAATAATGCTCAATATTGAGCAATGGTTGCCCAACCATCATTGCCCAGAAAAATTTGCTCGTGTACCCTTTAACGACCAATTCCGGGACTTTAACAATTTTGAAGGACTGAAGATGGGTATTAAAATTCATTCATCTCGTTGAATTGTAATAAATCGGAGGCTTTTATTTTTGACCTGCTCAATCTCTTCTATATAGAAAAACAGCCACTGACTTCATTGATCCATTGATTTGAACACTTCACGAAAACGATTTTTTAATTTTAAATGATCAAATTTCGCTGTGGCTGTAATTATCGTTGCGATCATTGACAAAATATTAAATAAATATTTCCTGAACTTCGGTCTAACTTTATTTGATCCATCATCTGGTATAGGGAGTTGTCATATGTTGTGAATATATTAAATATTTTCTCATATGTTGATGAAGACTTGTTCATATTTAATCAATAAGTTAGACCGAAACGTTGTAAATTGAGAATTCGATAGGTGAAGAGACTACTCCATCCTGGCTGCCACCTCCTGTTAGGAATTTTAAATGATAATTTACATTTTTATTTATTTATTAGGAACCGACCGAATATTCGGTTTCAGTTACGGTTTCGGGCAGTTTCTGGCCAAAAATCATGGTTTCGGCCGTAGTTTCGGTTTCGGCCAAAAAGTAGCCGAACCTTTCGGCCGGCCGAAACCAGAGTCTGAAAAAAATGGGATGAGACTCGCATGCAAAAAAAAAAAAAAAAAAAGGTCAAATAATTTGCACTTGAGGGAGAAAAATTTCGTCTCCTAAAAAAAAGGTAAAATGATTTTCACCGAAGGAAAAAAAAATTCAAAAAAAAAGATAAAATGAAAGAATTTTTTATAAAAATACAAGTTCGGTTTCGGTTACGGTTTCGGCCGAAACTAAGGTTGAGGCCGAATATTCGGTTTCGGTTTCGGCTGAAAATCTTGTTTCGGTCGAGACCCCTATTATTTATTTAAACAATAAATTAGCTTGTTCCTTATGGCGTTTATTGAAGGCTTGCTCCTGGTGCATATGCAAAAGTTAGCGCCATACACGTTGCGTTTCTGCCGATTTAGGGTGTTTTTTTAATGTCTCTTACAAAAACAAACTTCTTCCTTCTTCGTTTTCAACCACATGCTTCGGGATCGGCATACACAATAGAATATAAATTCTAATGCATAGCTTAATTAAGAATAATGAGACCTTATTTATACCATCTATTTATATTTATCTGTCTTTTAGTGAGAATCCGAACTCATACGGTATCTCTTTAAAAATTTTACACTAGTCGGCATGAAAAAGCATCCATATAATTCCTTCAGATTCTTAAGTAAAATGACCTCTTGAATCCAAATAATATTTCCGTTTTCCCCCTCCACGTGCCCTTTTCGAGGGGGACAATCCTCTACTTATTTCCCCCCTTTTCGTTAACCCCGGCCATGAATTAAATTTGGAAGGATGAAAAGGAACATTTTAACTTTAATATTTCTTCTCAGGGTCTAGAGCAGGGGTAAGCAAAAAGCCGGCCCTCAGACCGGATCCACCCTTTGCTTACTTTATCCGGCCCGTTGAAAAATCCCTTTTATGCGATTTTGTTGAAATCAACAGTATAAATAATCAAATATATAAATAATAGAGTATTATAATTTCGAAGAGCCGTAACCATATCACTAGTTTTATGTACGCAACATACTAGGTCTGTTCGATTATAATCTTTCATTAACTGATTTATTTAATGACCATTAATTTAATATAATGGATCATATTTCTTTAAAAATTACGTGACATATTTTACTGGGCAAAAATTGTTCGCATGTACACCCAAGTAAGACAATTTATTATTACTATTATCTATTATTAACTGTCAAATTTCTTTGTCCAAATGCTTTAAATGATACTTAGAGTGTTTTTGCCCTAAAAAAACTTCTTGGGCAGGGAAAAACTCCACCCAAAACATTCGGGTGTGGAAAGTCCTGCGGCCCGGGAGACATTTTGAAAATTTCATTTTGGCCCGCGCTTAAAAGTATTTGCCCACCCCTGGTCTAGAGAGATGAAAAGTTCGAAAACTTAAACATTTGGATCCATGGGGGTGATGTGGGGAGAATTTTATTCCTTTAATTGCAAAAAATTATCAAAAATGATAGATTTTTTTACTGATTTTCTACATATCTCAGCTAACACATTCCTCCCTATCCTTCCTTAAAAACATTCCTCAACAAAAAAAAATATATATATATAGGATAAGAGCGAGTCATGTGTGAGTGATTCAAAGCCCTCGCGAGAAGATGGAAGATTCACAACTCCACGCTGCAATGTCGGTCGAATTTACAAATATGCGGTTATAATTATCTTTTTTTTTTGGCGGATCTTTAAAAAAAATTTAAAATTATATTTACTGATTCTTCAATATTTGGAAATTCGACCAACTGTGCAGCTTGAAGCTTTGAATCTTCCATCTTCTCGCGAGGGCCTCCCGGAATCGTTCACATCTCACCCACTTTATCCTATATAGGCCTATATTTTTTTTTTGTTGCGGGATGTTTAAGGAACGATGAGGAGAGTCTAGTCTGTAAGCTGGAATATGTAGAAAATCAGTAAAAAAAATTGCGAGGAGAAAGAAAAAAAAAAAAAAAAAACAGAAAAAATCGATCATTTTTAATGATTTTTTTTTAAATTTAAGGGTCAAAATCCTCCCCCACATCACCCCCATGGATCCAAATGTTTAAGTTTTTGAACTTTTCATCTCTCTAGACCTTCAGAAGAAATATTAAAGTTAAAATATTCCTTTTGATCCTTTCAAATTTAATTCATGGCCCTAAGATTAACGAAAAGGGGTGGAAATAGTAGGGGGGTTGTTCTCGGAAAAGGGCAAGGTAATAATTCGTCAATATATGATTGTGTCTTTTAGTAATAGGGGATGTCCCCCCGAAAACGGTACGTGGTGGGAGGAAACGTAGGTAATATTTGGATTCAGGAGGCTATTTTACTTAAGAATCTGAAGGGATTAACCGGCATGTTGGACTCGAAAAAAAAAATTCACTTTTCCAAATGGTATTATCAATATTGACTTCTAAATTCTAAGCCAATCATCGTTATAATTGATTTACTATAGAATTAAGTTAGTTAACCCTCTTTAAAATATAAATTTGAATATTTTTGGCTATTTATCAATTAAAATTTTTATTCTTATTATAAATTAGCGAATTTAACCTTTGGATTTGTATGATTTAACTTTATATCTCAGATGATAAAAAAAAGACATTTCCTTTCTCTCCTCCCTTGAATAAATTTTTTTTTCGAGTCATAAAATGACACAAATAAAATTTTAAGATATAAATCCCTAATTCCAAGCCATTAAATTCAAGATGCAAATAAGCTCATATTAATTGGTTCTTTATCGTCAAGTCATAAAATTATTGACATCTCATTAAAAAAAAAAATTCTAACTTCCTTTACTTATTTTTGTTGTTTTATTAATCAGAATTAATTAACGTTTTGAGATAAACATTTCGTTCTTCTTTTTTTATGGACCAGTGCCGATGTCTAATCTCCATCTCGCACCCTAAAAAAAAAAAAAAAATAAAAATAAAATTCGTTGATCCCATTGGTAGATTTGAGGGAGTTGATTTCTTTTGTTTTGCCACCCTGTGACACCCCTGTTGGAAGTGGGGTAGGGAACCGAGCTTGTTAACTAGCTTTGGGCTCTCCCTTTTAGGACAGTAATTGCCTCGCTACGTCTCTGAGGATTAAATGAGGAAAATTCCTCACGTGGCATTCGAGTTGCCAATATACAGACTATATAGACAAGACACTCGAGGCATTTCCTTCGCCTACCCCCTCTCTCATTCTCTTCTCTCGATTCTGAGACCATTTTGTGGAGAGGATCATCTGTACCCAATGAAGTTTTCTTATTACATTAATGGAATGTCTTCATCCGCATAAAGGAAATTCTTGATAAAAGAAAATTATCTTTAATCTGTTTTAATACCTTATTTTATTTTAGCTTATAAATAGAGTTAATTTTATGAATATTTATTTATCTAACAAATTTTTTTATATTCAAAAAAATAGAAATTTTAGCTATAATTTATATTTTAAATTCACATTGACTCTCTTGTAAATAAATACTACCCCCTTGATTATATAAAACTTTTATTTTTACTTTCTCTTGCCTATGTATATATGTAATATATATTCAGGGATGGGCAAGTTACTCGATTTTGAGTAACGAGATACAAAATACCAATTACTTCAGATTTTTGTAACGAAATACAAGATACCAATTATTCACGGGTTTGTGTAACGAGATACAAGATACCAATTACGTATTTCAAATACATTGAAAATACCAATTACAAACAAATTTTTCCTTGATTTTAAAAATACTTTTTGGTGGGGTAATTCTGGAACTAGAGCCCTGCACGGGTACGGGTTGGCCCGTAGGCCCGTTACCCGCCCGGCCCGCGCGCTTTGGAGGCCATGAAAAAATTACGGGCGGGTACGGGCGGGTACCAAGTCTAAATAAACGGGTTCGGGCTGACGAGCTTGCAAATGAAATTTTATTTAAAAATTGCTAGACATTCGTTCATTCATTCACTAAATCTCGGGCGGGTATGGGCGGGTTTGAAAAAATTCCGGGCGGACCTGAAGAATGGTAAAAAATTACTGGCCGGGTACGGGCGGGAAGTCAAAAAAAATACGGACACGGGCCGGCCCGGGCCAAAAAAATCGGCCCGTGCAGGGCTCTATCTGGAACCCTAAATAAATTTAGTTTAGGAAAGTGGCAGCAAAGCTTATATT
Source organism: Euborellia annulipes (assembly GCA_023213315.1). Classification (NCBI taxonomy): domain Eukaryota; kingdom Metazoa; phylum Arthropoda; class Insecta; order Dermaptera; family Anisolabididae; genus Euborellia; species Euborellia annulipes. The sequence goes on along the minus strand of JAKCPI010028640.1, from coordinate 5,376 downwards.
GGAGAATACCTTTGGAAAATCGAAAACAATAAAATTAATCATGACACTAAAAAAAATGTATTTATAAAAATATGAAAAGGTTTCAAAAAACCAAGTTTTCAAAAGTTTTGTCGGATAATCTGGAACTTGATGGAGAATGAATAAACCCGCAAATGAAAACAGTCTTTCAACTGGGGCAGAAGAACAAAGATTTAGTTGTTGAGAGCTGGTTGAAAGAAGAAAGCAAAAAAGTTTTTTAACGAAGAGTGAAAATTTGGCGGATTGATTGACTTCTCTTTACTGGTTTTTACTAAGATTCGGAGCAGAGAACCCACACGACGATTACATACAGTAATATTAAATAAATTAAAACGGTTTCAGCTCCCTCTGCAAGACTTTTTACACTGCGGCAAATTAAAAAAAAAAAGTATTTGGTATCTCGAATTTCAGATACCAATTACTAAAAAATGTAACGAAATACAAGATAGCAATTACTTTGCCTATGCTGTAACGAGTTACAAGATACCAATTAATATTGTATTTGGTATCTTGTATTTCAAATACATGTAACTGATTAACGCCCATCCCTGTATATATTATATATATAGAGAGAAAGTATTGGATTCATGTCAAAAATTCGATGTCGAGATTTTGATGGATATAGGTCCCTGAAGGAATTGAGCTATGAGGCTGAAATTTTATATTTAAGTTAAACACCCCCCGGGAACGTGAAAATAGGCTTTTAATCAAAATCGGCCAAAGAGTACTAGTACTTTACTGATGTGCTTTTTCAGTTTTTTTCGATTTTCTCAAAATTCGCTCCAACGATTTTGATTAAAATTCATAAATCAATTATTTTTTAGATGCTCTTTCAAGTGTATATTCTCAATTTGCTCTCAAAATTGTTTGAAGCAAACTTTACTCCTGTACTTCATAGGGAAAGATAGGAGAAATGGTTGCCATGGTAACAAAATATAAATATTTTTCTGTTTATAAATTTTATATCTTGAATTCTAATATATTGGCGGAAACTAAATATAGGTCGACACGAAAAATCTGGTGTGACAAGCACCGAACACAACTTTCGATTACCGAAAGTAAGAGAAAGTTGTGTGCTGTGCGACAGTCACACCAGATTTTTCATATTAAGATATGCACGTTTCGGCACTTATTTACTTTCTTCAGATCACACAGGCGAAACTTAATAGGGGAAATAAATATAATTTATACAATATGATAAAGGTGCTTTCACTTCAGTCTCTAGCAAATTCGTTTAAATTTAAAAAAATATTTCCAAGTCAGTATTTTTAAACTTTTTTTTTTTGAAAATTAATTCTTTGATCAATATTTATTAATAATTTTAAGTAAACATTCGTCACTCCGCAAAAGACCCTAAAAATCCGGATAAACCGGTGATTTACGCCGAGTAGGACATAGAAAGAGGTATCCATAAATCACCGGCATACAATGGAGCCAATGTGACTCTGGCTTACGATTATATGGGCAGTTTTATTTCGAAAAGATTAACGACCCGTATTGACTGTCAATAGGAAATTACATTGTCTTGTAAATGCTGGCGTTTAACCATTAAGAAATAGTTACAAATTAATAAAATTGAAAAACACTTCCATAAATTTTAATTTATTGCTAGTTAGTTCGAATATTAGGATAAAGCCTATGTTTCTGAAAATAAATAAAAAGAATATTGGTTTAAATAAGAATATGTGTGACAAAACTTTAGTTACGTACTTTAAGTAACCAAGATTCTTTTTTTGGGAGAAGAGGGCCAAAAATTTCGAGATGAGATCAAATAAAATTTTTTCGTTTATATTGAACTTGGAGATGGTTTTTTTCCTTGAAAATTAGAATTTTAAATTTTTTTTTTATGTACACTGAGCGAGCCCCACAATTAAGTCCCCACCTAGTATCTAGAGCCTTAGATATATGGTATAGTATAAAGTATATAGTGAAATAATTTTAATGACCGAAAAGGTAAAATAAAATCTAGTTCAGATGATTTTATTTTAATTTTAAAATTATTTCACTATATAGCATACTAGTCGCAAAGTCCGCCTTCGGCTGCGCCCACTGGACCACCTTGCTCGCTTTCGGCGGGCAAATTTGTTGCCAATTTAGAATATTTCTTGTTGCAATGAAAATTAAAAAAAAAAATTATTTTTAATTGTAAGCTTATGATTTATTAAATCGTACATTTCTTCTTTCTTGAATATATATTACCAACAAAAAAAAAAAAAGAAACACTCCAGAAAAAATACTTATTAATAACCAACTCTTAACAGCGAGAGAATGCTGAATATGTTTAGGTTAGTGACAAATTGCAATGTATTTACGTGCTCTACTCTCATTTTCAACTGGTTATGTAGCTCCTCCCACAGCCCTAGTCGTATAACTAAAAAGCTGGCCACAGAGCACAAAGAAGGCTCTAAAATTTCCAAGCCAACTTGTAGATTTGTTTTCCCATATTGAAGAAATTTGATTATAATTAATTTTCCAAAATATTTAAGAGATTCAAATTATTACTACGTTGCTTCCAGATTAATGTACTATATGTGTGCTTAATTTCAAATAGATTCATTGAAAATTGTGGATTTCTATAGAACAAATACATACATATATTTTTCCCATTTCATTTTTATTATATATATAGAAGATAGAATATAGAATAGATACTATACCATATACTTAAGGCTCTAGATACCAGGTGGGTCCCATGATTAAAATAATCCCACTCTTTCCTAAAGTTAAAAGAATAATTAAAACAAAAAAAATTCACTTTAAAAAACACTTTAATTTCATCAATTTACTTTTCTTTTAAAGGAATTTTTAAACACTAGATTTCGCATCCTAATTATAAAAAGATTTTAGATGGTTAAAGAAATGACGCTTAATTTATTAAAAATTTAATAATTCAAAACTCCTTTCTAGGATTATCTCTTTGTTTTTAATTAGAAAGTCTCGTGACGTAATTTTTTTTTCTTTCAATTATTAAATTCCCTGGCCTTAATTGCCCTTCTGGCCCTTTAGCCACCAGCCATTTGTAACTTATTGGCATTCCTTCGCCCAGATAGAGAGACCGAAACGTGCCACAAATTATTTCATCCCCCTGAATTAAAAACATCAATGTGTCAAGCAAGTGATAAGGTTTTTTTTTTTTACACTAAGGAATATAACCCCTAATATTCGACTCCCCTGAGATATAAATGATAACGTTTTTAGCTCGCCTCATATCAATAAAAAACTAAATTGTAATAGGGTTTTTTTTTTTTTTAATTTGCAAGCATTTTAGCTATTTATTTGTATAAAAAAAAATCTTATATAATTTACGGCAAAGTGTTGAGAAAAGGCTGTCAAGATTAATAACGAATACCGACCCCCCCCCCCCCCACCTCTCCCCCAGTGAAGTCCGTAAACGTCACAAATAAAAATGGAATATATATATAATGGAATCTCTTGGTTGTTATGGCGCCCTTAATGACACCCGGGTTGTAAAACATGTTGAATATTAATAGGATCCTTTTATCTTTGGCCCTGTATTGTTTTAAGACATTTTTTTATTACTTCATGATCCACTAAGAAATATTTCATTTATTATTCGCATTCATTTTTTTAATGCTGAAATTTTACTAGAATAAAGAGAAGGATTTATTTTTAAAAGGTTCATTTACTTTAAATATTAATAATTTAGCCTGCAATAAATTTTATTTTCACCTTTTATTAAGCAAGTTCAGACATTATCCGTATAATATACTATATACAATTAGTATTTGTGTATTTGATTTGTTTGACGTAATAAAATATATATGTTTTCTTCTCTTTAAAATAATCAGATAGCAGCGCAACTTAGGGGAAAGGAGAGGGGGGGAGAAAAATAGTATTGGCTGTAGATATAATTTTTACTTTCTCTTACCTTCTTCACAATATTCAATTGGATTCGGACCAAGAGGTTCAATTAAGGTGCCCGTCTCGGGGTGCTAATTTTGGAAGATTCCAGCGGCCACAATTTTGAAGCTATCGACCTCAAATTTTTTTTTAATTAAAGTTATTTAAAATATCTACAACTTATAGAAGCCCTTTTTTTGATTTTCGAAAAAATAAAATTTTTTTTTAGATTAATCGCATTTAATAAAAGATATTTTTAAAAAATTCGCTCTATGTCTTATAGATAATTAAATTAGTAATAATTGTGTTAAAAATAATTAATTTTGTACTCTCAATTAATTAGCTGGAATCTTTCAAATGAAATGGAATAAATCCATTGTTTTCCATTGAAAAAAACTAACGCCATCTCTTGCCGCCTCGAGTAACTCGGTACTGAATCGTCTTCTAACGAACGTTTTTCGAGACGCGCACCTTAAAAGTCAAAAAGCTTTTTAAAACAAAACTTCCTACAGCAAATGGACGAAACATTGTCTGGGGTCAAATAAAGTTTTGTTTTAAAAAAACTTTTTGACTTTGAATTGAACTTCTTGGTCCGAATCGGTGCTACCCAAATACCCAAGAATAGCTTCAAATACCCCCCGCAAAAAAAGGTCTTTTTGTTCCCCTGTGTAATTTATAGGCTTAAGGGTGAGACGTTCTAATCTATAACCGAAACGTTGCTTTTGATCGATTAAATTATTTTGGCCTGTTTTATTATTAATGTACATTTCTATTCACTTTTTTTTACTTTCTCTTACCTATGTATATATGTAATATATATATATAGAGAGAAAGTATTGGATTCATGTCAAAAATTCGATGTCGAGATTTTGATGGATCTTCACGTTTTGAGGTCCCCTGAATCCAAAAAAGTGGTTTTCGCGACATGGTCTGTCTGTCTGCTCTCTCTCTCTCTCTCTCTCTCTCTGTGTGTGTGTGTGTGTGTGTGTGTGTGTCTGTGAACAAAATATCTCAAGAACGAAAAGAGCTAGAAAGTTGAAATTTTATATTTAAGTTAGGCACCCCCATGGGACGTGACACGAAGCTTTTGAACAAAATCGACCCAAGAGTACTAGTACTTTACTGATGTACTTTTTCAGTTTTTTTCGATTTTCTCAAAATTTGCTCCAACGATTTTTTTTAAATTTCAAAAATCAATTATTTTTTAGATTCTCAATAAAATGTATATTCTCATTTTGTGATTGAAATCTTCTGAAGACCACTTTACTCTTGTACTCCATAGAAAGGATAGGAGAAATGGTTGCCATGGTAACAAAATATAAATATTTTGCCATACTTATAAATTTTACATCTTGAAAATCGAATGAACCATACTGTCGGAAACTAAATACATGTCGACACAAAAAATCTGGTGTGACAAGCACAGTACACAACTTTCGATTACCGAAGGTAAGAGAAAGTTGTGTGCTGTGCGCCAGTCGCACCAGATTTTTATAT
>JAKCPI010028639.1:0-39089 GCA_023213315.1 Euborellia annulipes | reverse complement strand
AATAAATTTGCACCTGCAAAAAACCTTTATAACTGCTACTTAAAATATGAAAAAAAAAAAAAAATATCAGCGTTTGAAGAATTACAAAAACGAACTGAAAATAAAAAATAGAAAATTGAGTGAAAACAATGACAAACCGCGTTAATTAATTTATTAATGAAAATACCGTAAAAAACAATTTGTAATTTTTTTTATAATTAAAATTGTGTTTTAATGTGTATAATTAATGGTTTTGTTAATTTAAATATCCATTCCGCTGCGCCCTCACATTGCTATGTTACTCGATGCTTTTATATCAAATTCTACTTTTTATTTACAGCCTGTATATAAAAATATAATTTTCTCTAATACCACATTAAAATCATTGTTTGCATTTTAATAAAAAAAAAAAAAAAATTCTAAATGAAAAAACAACTTCAAAAGAAAGAATATAGTATATGTTTAATAATAATTATAATTAACCGACATATAGGAACTTTTTTAGAAGGGACGGACGAGTCATTCATGTCATTATCATATTATAATAAATTTATCGACTAAAAAGTATGATGATATATAAAAAAAAAAAAACGGAATGATGGATGGATGCTTTGTCGAAATTAAAATAATAATATATCAGAGGTCATAAATAAATCGGATACCTCAACAAAAATTTAGAAAATATCTTAACTTCCGTCATTTCTCTTGTCGTTCATACAATATTTTCAATTAACTTGTTAAATATGTAAATTTTATGGTCAATGAATAAATCCCTCTTCAAAAAAAAAAATCCTACTGATTAAAAAAAAAACCCTCCAAAGAAAATTAATTAACATTTAAAAAAAAAAAAAAAAGGAAGAAGAAAGTTTAATCAAGCCACCGAAATTCTAAAGAAGATCTTCTTTAGAAAAAGGTGTGTGCATCTTTTGAAGATGATATACATTTTATATTTTATTTATTTATAAATAAACTCTTTTCATTATCATATAGAATTCAGCAAAGGCTTTACTTATTTGCAAGGCATATTTATTTAAAATCAAGAAATTTTCTTCAGCTTATGAATTTGTTTCTTTGCCTTTTGATGAAATGTGTTTGTCAAAATTAGAAACATATTCTCAGATTAATAAAAAAATGCTCATCGCTCCCTGAAGCATAATAGAGAAAGTGAGATCTCTACACACCGCTGAAAACTTTTTTGATAGCTAAGGCCCGAGCCTGGGCCAATTTCTATATAAAACATATAGCAAAACGCCTAACTGCAAACTATTTTCTGTACCCAGAAAAATATGCAATTTCCTAGAATGTTGACTATTTTATATCAAGCTAGAATTAAAACAAATCTACTCCTCCTTGAATAACCCAATAAATCTATCTATGCCGAGACTTAACACTTTCGATGTGATTGGTTGTAGGCTTGATAGTGAAATAATCTTTTAATATAGCATAACACCACTAAGTCCTGAAGATGGTATACTTAGGGTTACCATATGTTCCGGATTTGGAATACCTCTCTGGTTTGGCGCCGAATTTGAGAAATATCCGGATTTTACCAATATGAACCGAAAACGTGGTCTAAAATTGGAAAATTTGAACAATTGCAAGATGAAGGTGATCTTTACTCAGTTGAAGGTCCTTTATATTAAAGCAAATTCTCTGTATGACATGCTCAAAATTCCAAGACCACATAAAAAGTAACAAAGCCTTTTCTGGGAAGATCAGTTCATCTGAAAAGTATGAATCAAAAGAAAATTGAAGAAAATGTCTCCTGGACCCAGCGCATTCAGAGGTCAAAAAATGGAGAATGCTTGAAAGTTCAAAAATATAATATAACCCCTAATATATTTACATAGCCCATCTACCCTATATATGTAAATATTTCACCCTCAATTAGTCGCGCTGGATATTTGAGATCTACTGGCTTCATATAAGCTATGTAGCGCTATTGTTTTGGGGATTGAAGAATGCTAATCACAGTATCATCCTAGCTTGACAGACGTCACACTCGGTGTTGTTTTGACTTTTCGAAGAAAGGTGGCATATACTCCTAGGCGCCGTTATGGATCTGTGAGATCCACAGCTTGACCAAATTTGTAAATATTTATTATTTTCTTTGTTTGGGTTTTTCTTGGATATTTTTGTACCTGGTATATATACAGCAGTACAATAATACCAAGAAAATCCCAAATAAAAAAATAACTAATGCTTGCAAATTTGGTCGCTGCGAAATCTAATAGATCCCTAACGGGCCTAGGCAGTATATGTCATCTTCAATAAACACCTATATCAATAATTAACCTTTATATTTATCTTAATCACCACCAAATGAATGAGATATGCACTGATATTTTTCAAAAGTACTCAACTTTCCTCATATGGATCTCACAGATCCATAGCGTTACACGACTAACCGAACAAATCATTTTCATTCTTCCTTTGTCACGACCTCCGTGATTGGAACAAGCTCCCTGCTTCTCTCTTCCCCAAAACCTACACTCTTCAGACTTTCAAGTCTAACCTCAACAGGCATCTTCTCAGTTCCCGCTGTTGAGTTTCCCTTTATGCTTCTCCTTTTTGTTTTTATTTTCTTCCTGGCTGCATGTGACTATTGGTCATTATAGGTCTTTACCGGACCTTATGCCCATTCCAAAAAAAGCGACTGTAACTTTAGGGGTGCACCTAACTAATGAGTATTAAAATATTACACCTTTATTATAATACAATAAGATAATAAAATTAGTAGATCTGCCATAATTACCTCTAAGGAATAGGATCTGATGTTGGGGATGATTGGTAGCATTGCTTGCAGGTTCTGTTTTACTCATAGCCTTCAAGCCATGAGCCCAAGTAACCATCTCCCTCCGTTTCCTGTTTCGTAAATTCATAAACATCAATTCTTTAAGGCAAATAATCTTCCATTTCGGACTAAGTCTAAAACATTTTATATAAAGGCCTAAAATTTCTAAAGGAGTAGAGTAGGTGGGGAATGGCTGGGTTAAAAAGGATTCTTTTATTCAAAAGATATAAAACGTCTATACTCAATAAATATCTCTTTTTATATTCACGTAAAAAACGTCAGTCTATTCTTCAAACGTAAGATAAAGAAAATGTAAAAAAAGAAATAAATATTTTATATTTATCTATTTAATAATATTATTATAATATTTTACTTGTAGTTATATAACTTATGTATATATATATATATATATATATATATATATATATATATATATAAGATTTTCCTTTATTTATTGGCGAATTTTTTCTATCTAATCTTTGAACGATTGGCAAGTAACATAATATTTTCCCTTTGTATTAAGAAAAATAAATAATAAAGAAATTAATTTTCTTACTCTGAGATAAATCTTGTATTCAGATAATGATATTGTATTTCCAAGATAAAAAAAGAAATCTCTTTATAAAATTTTTATTCTATTAGTTTGTCAAATTTAGATGATAATTCATACGAGATTTTGCTTGTTGAAAGTTTGAATTGTCTTTTGAAAGTGTACGTATAAGTACAGAGTATGTATGAAATGATAAAGAAGAAGACGATGAAAAGATATGAAAATAATGAATAAAATTAAAGTAGCCTGTAGATAAATAGAGTGAAATATTAAACAACTTTTTAACGATAAACTATAAAATGTATTTATTAAGTAAATAAATTAAATGCAGTTTGAATAGAGAAAGGTGCAGAGTGGAGGTGGTTTGTTTGTCTTGAACGGGTTTTATCACCCTCTAAGTTTCTAAATAGAGAAGAGGAAACTTTGACTATAAATAAAAATAAAAATAGAATGAAAAATTAAAGTTAAAACCTTTTTAAGAAAGACATTAAGTCAAACTTCTATATAGACGGTAGAGAATGCTCAAAGCGTTACAAACGCTGCATCTCCGATTGAACTAGTTAGGGATGAATAGCTGAACAAGTTCGTCACAACATTCGGGTTCAAAAAATGTATAAAGAAAACTATATTAGAAATATTTATCGAACGAAGTTCTTTAAGCCCGCTTACGCAGGGGGAATTTGGAGAAAATGTAACGTAACGAAAACGCGTTCCTTAACAAAAATGCTTTCCCCAGCGCCCGAGCGAAGGCGGGGGAAGGCGAGATTAGCCGAAGTCTTGGCGAGGTCACGCCCACCTTCTTCTCTTTATTTCCTTTCCATCTACGCCGAAAGCGAGCAAGAGGTTCCACCGGGCGCAGCTCCCACTTCGGCGGGCTATAAATTCATATTAAATTATATTCCGATTTGAAGGAAGGCGTGAGGAACTTCGTTCCCGCTGGGGGTCCTACTGATGTTTGCTTTTTTTTAAGAAAGCTTTCCACTATGCATTCATTTTAAACAAGAAAATAATATGTCCTATATTTTGACAACCCCTAAGCAAGTGGTTAATAAATTTATTTATTTATATAAGAATAGACTAAAGGTCAAAAGTTCGATAAGTGAGTAAAGAGGTTGAATGACAAAGAATAGAGAGGATATTAAATTATCACTCAACATAACTAAAATCCAATTTGAAATTCGTGTTTGGTTTCTCTTAGGAGGGCAGAGAGACCTAAAAAAACCCTGGAGACACCAGTTTACGTTTTGTTTTATCCCTAAGAGAGATCTACCTAAATATATATAATCCTATGTATAAATAACAACGATGGACCTTAGAGAATAGATAGGGAAACAAAACGATTTGAGAAATCCAAAGTTCACCAGTGTGAATAAGAAGATGAGAAATGGCATATTGTATAAATTGTCTCTTTTTATTTGTTTTCTTTTGGTGATAGAAATACTTTACCCTAGTGAGGCCGTTTTGGCCCAATAAAATTTTAATTCCTAAGTATAAATTTCTACCTCATCATTTTCTGTACAAAATCCTAGTTATTTCAGCAAAAGTAAGTTCTAGAATGAATGAACAAATCCCCTTTCAGAGGATGTCATCTTCTTGATTTCCCTGAGGAATCAATAGTCATGGAGATCCAAGTTAACAAAATGCAAAAATTTTTTATTGTTTGTTGCAGGGAAGATACCATGGGGAACATTGAACTGCGTGTTTTTGTTTCTGAAATTTTCTTTGGAGGTAGTCAGCCCAATTGACATACTACTAGATTAAGGGCCGATTGTTTCTGTTCTAATTAAATATTAATAGCAAACTTTTTTTTTTTTTTAAACATCAACCTTTTCCAAAAATAATTTTTTACAGGAAAAAAAAAATTTATTAAAATTTATATATATAGGGGTTGTTTTATTTAAATTACAATGGAAAAAAACATCCGGAGCCGGGGAAACCCGCGAGTTGGTAAAGGTAACCAACCTCTTAACCACCCCCCGGGGCAATTTATATAAATCAAACAAGAACACGCTAAACCTTCAAGTTAAAACAATAAGTTTTTTAACATATAATTAGCAATCTGTGAGGTATAAGGAAAGTTTTGTGAAATTATCAACTTAATAGAGGAGAGGCATTATTTTTTAAAATTATTAAAAAATTAAAATTAATTTTAATAATAGGCTTAGAAAAAATTAAAATAATCAATGCTACTTAATTTTTAACAGAAATTTCTAAAAAAATTAAATAAAAAAAGGCTTGTGTTTCAAATTTCATTTCTTAGTTAAGCCTTATACCGAACTTTTGGTTTTAGCTAACTAACTACGACCTGGACTCCTAATTAATTATATTATTAGCTTAATAGATGAGAGGGATAGCTAGTTAATTAGAACAGAAGCAACCGGCCCTAAGAGTTTCGATGTTAGACTAACAGTATTTGACTGTCAATTAAACTTAACAAATTTAAAACATGTATACCGGATATTTTAAATCAATTATTAAGTAAAATTAATCTTCTTAAGTATTAATAAATATTTGTTTGATAGTTTATTTACGTCCCTTCATTACTATTAATTAAAGAGATTAAATTTGCTCTCATATGAATACCTTTTTCTAGTATATTAAAGCCACGATTTTTAGAATGAAGCAAAATAGCTGATTTAGAAAAATTAACGAACAGCTGAATAAACAAGCTGATTAAACACATTCTAGGAATTGCCATGATTATGTAGATCTAAATTTTGAGAAATTCACGATGATACTTGATGCTTATATTGTAGTTAATTAATTGGTATTCAATTTAATTTTAATATTTCATTTAATAATTAATTAATTTCTGAATTCTGAGTTCAAAAAAGTGGATCTGTCCGTGGGTCTGTTATCAATTTTAAAGAAAGAAGGAAATAAGCCACGACCAGTAGGGTAACTAGCTAGAGGCGAAAGGGGGCGCTCGCCCCCCCCCCCCTCGACAGGCGCTGGCCGTTGAAATTTAGTAAAACTTCAGTGTGTTGGTGAAAAATTATCAAATGCAATCAAAATATCCTCGAGGATAAATGCGCATAAGGCCAACAATTTTGGAATTTGGGATAAAAAAAAAAATCACCTGTTGATTAGACTTAACACATTTATAGCTCGAAAACCAGTTAATAAATAAAAAAATTCAATAGTTGGATTTACTCATGAAAATTATTTTAAAAGGTTTGAATACCAAATTGTATAAATAAAATATTCTTGGATCTCCAAATATATATTCTTATTAATATTAAATATCGTTTATAGTCTAAATGGCCTAAGATGCCGAAAAAGATTAAAAATAAATAAATAAAACACTAGGTTATATGTTTCAATTAATCGTTTATCAACAGTTGATACGAATTCCGACACTCAGTGTAACATTCTCAGAAATAATATAAATACCAGTATTTAAGTATGAGTGTCGGAACACGTATCAAGTGTATACAAACGATAAATTTTAAACATATAGCCTAGTATTTTAATTTTTATATAATCCCATGTTTTAATTTTAACATAGTATTGAGATTTTTTTTCTTTTTTCAAATTATACTGTATTTCAACAGAGAAAATTTCTAATAGAATATAAAATTTGAGTAGTTCAATTCCGAGCTTGCTCTTCCTTTGGGAAAATGCACTAAAAAAAAAGAACTTTATATCCACTAACGTTCAATTCTCTCAGCGAGAAGATAAAGTTTGGATTATTATTTATTATTTAAAGTACATTCATTCCCCGTAGGTCTATTATTTATTCTCTTTGATCAATCATATGGAGCTTTAGTAATGCAAGACGTAGCGCTGCTATATGAGATGATGGTGATGGGCATCTTCGGCAAACTAATCCCAGAAGTGGGGAAAACAGCGTCAAGGAGAATTTAATTAATGTTAATTTCATAATTTGTTTTTATCCGTTCATTTTTGGCTTTGGTCAGATAATGTAATTAAAATTTTTTTGGCACTCTATCAGGGAAACTAAAACTGGAAAATCAATACTGCAATGAGGAATTCATTTTTAATGATGTTCGTTTGAAATATATTTTAATACTAGTCGCAAAACCCGCCTTCGGCGGACTTTCCGCCTAGCCAGGAGGCTGCGCCCCCTGGTACATTTTTACTTATATCTTTTATTATTATGTGAGTTTTTAATTATAGACCACAATTTGTATTATGTATTAAAAATATAAATATTGTACAACATTTCGACTACTTATTCTGCAGTCGTTTTCAGGTTCACAATACTTGAAAACGACTGCAGACTAAGTTTTCGAAACGTTGTACAGTATTTATAATTTTAATAAATAATTAATGGTGTTTGAAGAAATAGCTGTAGATAAGGATATTCTAATGGAAGGCAGGTGTAGCCAAAAAATAAAAGCATCTGGATGCCCACAGAACACCGAAACGTCTCGTTATTCTGTGGGCATCCAGAGGCTTTTATTTTTTGGCTGCACCTGCCTTCCATTAGAATAATAAATAATTAATACAAAATGTGGTCTATAATTAAAATCCCCAAAAGCTTTAATAAACATATAGGTCTGTATATTATGTTAATACATAGAGAGAAAATGTTGCATTCATGTCAGCATTTTAATGGAAATACACGTTTTGAGGCCGCCTGAGTTCAAAAAGTGCGTGTTTGTCTGTGTATGTTCAAAATAAAGCAGGAAGGAAATGAGCTGCGAAGCTGGAATTTGATATTTAAGTTAAGTACCCCCCTGAGAAAATAAGCTTTTAAATAAAATCAGCCAAAGATTACTGATCTTTCTGATGTACTTTTTCAGTTTTTTTTTTTCGATTTTCTCGAAATCGATTAAAATTCATAAATCAATTATTTTTTAGATGCTCTTTAAAATGTATATTCTCATTTTGATCACAAAATTGATTGAAGCACACTTTACTCTTGTAGTTCATAAGAAAGACCAAAAAATATGCCTGGACTCCAATATATATCGTAAATAATAGTATCGTTTAAAGTCTTTATGGCCTAAGATACCGAAAAGACTTTAAAAAAAATGTATATCTTGAATTCTAATGTACAAAAACTATGTCGACACAAAAATATTTAAGACAAGTTACACCAGATTTTATTTTTAGCCTAAAAGCTTTAAAAGAAATATAAATATTTCTGGAAGTAGGTATTTTAAAAAATATTCAAATATCTTCCGTTGTTAAAGGTCAAATTTAGGCCAAACGGACCATATCTAAGAAGTCCCTTTAATGACGGCTATTATATTTAGTTTTCATACAAAAGTTAAACAACGATAAAACTCGAAAACACTCTCAACTTTCTCACTCAGGAAGTTAATTTTTTTTTGTCTCTATCTTGGTCATTATTTATAAAAAGAGAGAAATAGTTCTTAAAGATGATAAGTTATTTAGACTTGTGATTTTTATTTTTATTCTTTTGATTTATAATGGTAGCTAAGATAAATTCTACACACAAAAAATTTAAAAATATTTTAACAATATAAAATGCCCACGGGCTTGATGTAGGCGCTAGCGTGCTAGCCTAGAGCCAGTTACCCCAGGCAGTCCGATGCGATACCAAATGGCTTAAATAACAATGCCTGGACCCCCAATATGTATGCTAGGGTATTAATTAATAACGGTTATCGTTAAAGTCTTATATGGCCTGAGTTGCCCAAAAGACCATGTGAATGTGTGTGTGAGTGTGAGTGTGAATAGAAAAAAGTCACAAAATGGCAAATAAATATTTTTGTATCTCAACCACTCAACGGGGGAAGGCAAATTAAATAAATTTTTCTCGCTTGGGGCGGGAAGCGAACCCGGAAACCCAGCCATGAGAAGCTGATGTCATCTCTCTGAGCCCCGGGTATCCAAATGGCTTAAATAAAATCATCGGACTGCCTGGGATCCGAACCCTCGACTCTTGGTTGCGCAACCAACTACGCTAAGCCCGAGGGCATTGATGTTGTTAAAATTGTTGAATATTTATGACAAAATAAAAGCCTGGGACGCTCTGAGGGGGTTCCCAGGGTCTAAAAGATAATTCCTTAACCTATCAATGAGCTTCTAATCTAAGTCATAAATATTTAACAATTTTAACAACTTCTTCTTCTTCTCTCCTCGCCATGTCCCACGATACGGGGTCGGCGGACCTCACTCTTTCCCTCCAACCCTATCATACGTTTTTACGACAGGAAGAAATAGGACAGGCCGGCCCGTCGCACGGTCTGACGCCTGTTCAAAAGAGGAAGGAAGAGACAGACATTTAAAGAACTGAAGGACTGCCTGTCCCAGCTCGGGCAGCTCGTGGTCGCCATCCACGCACCCACAAGATGTGCGCCCCTGAGCCCCTGGAAAAATCGGCGCCCTAGCTGAAGGCTTCGCCCCCCGCCCCCTCAAAGGCTGGTCACGCCGCTGCCTGGACCTCCAATATGTATACTAGGGTATTAATTAATAACGGTTATCGTTAAAGTTTTATATGGCCTGAGTTACCGAAAAGACTGTGTGAATGTGTGTGTGAGTGTGAGTGGAGAAAAAAAATAAACATAAAATGGCAAATAAATATTTTTGTATCTCAACCACTCAACGGAGAAGGCAAATTAAATAAATTTTTCTCGCTTGGGGCGGGAAGTGAACCCGGAAACCCAGCCTTGAGAAGCTGATGACTTCTCTCTGAACCCCGGAATCCAAATGGCTTAAATAAAATCATCGGACTGCCTGGGATCCGAACCCTCCCTTTCCCCATCGACCTGGATCCGAACCCTCGACCCTTGGTCGCGCAACCAACTACGCTAAGCCCGAGGGCATTGATGTTGATAAAATTGTTGAATATTTATGACAAAATAAAAGCCTGGGATGCTCTGAGGGGGTTCCCAGGGTCTAAAAGATAATTCCTTAACCTATCAATGAGCTTCTAATTTAAGTCATAAATATTTAACAATTTTAACAACTTATTCTTCTTCTCTCCTCGCCATGTCCCACGATACGGGGTCGGCGGACCTCACTCTTTCCCTCCAACCCTATCATACGTTTTTACGACAGGAAGAAATAGGACAGGCCGGCCCGTTGCACGGTCTGACGCCTGTTCAAAAGAGGAAGGAAGAGACAGACATTTAAAGAACTGAAGGACTGCCTGTTCCAGCTCGGGCAGCTCGTGGTCGCCATCCACGCACCCACAAGATGTGGGCCCCTGAGCAAAACAATTTTAACAACAAAAATGATTTTATTTCAATATTTTTAGTTCAATTTAAATAATTTAAAATAACATATTTTTATCTTGACTTTTTTTAGTCTTTTGAAAATAAACTAATTCGCGTAGAGTTTAAAATAAAGTACCATATTAGTTTGGTCGATTTTGATATAATTTTAATATCATGTGTTGAAACCCGAAATTTCCCAAAACAAGAAATTTCAGTCCTCTAGTTCATCAGAAAGTGTCTTAAAAATCGACTAAAAATTGAAAAAGTCTAGAAACTAATGAAAGGAACATTCACTAGATCGTTTCAAATAGTCCAACATCTATTGATTTTTTGATTTATTAATAAAAATGTGTTGAGTCTAGTCGAGTCGACATCCATCTTTTTTATTGTTTCCGAATTTATTACGAAAGAAAATCCTCCCCCTCCGAACTCTCTCGCACTAGCTCATTGGATGTGGAGGAGTATGAAATTTGTTGTAAAAACGTTTCACTTGTGTTGTACCCTGGTATTTATTACATTAGAGAAATTCCCTATTGTAGCAAAAAAGGTTATGCATTTATTTTATTTTATTTTTCTAATCGAAGAGCAGAATATTATGAATTCAGTCAATCGATTTACAAGTTTGAGGTTCTGTTTGTTATGTATTGTTTTTTAAAGCAGACTTTTGGCCTTGTTTCTATTATTTTTTTTATTTTTACCATCATAAAAACAAGAATCCTTTTTCTGCTCTTCTTCTATTAAATGGATGTAACCATCACAGAACCGAATGAATATCCAGATGAGTTAGGATAAAAAAGCTATTCTTTACAGCGATTATTATTATATTTTTATTTAAAGTAACATTTCGGCACCTTATTTTCAGAGCCAGCTAGCTAGAAAAATATCTTTAGAGTAGGCGATCACCCCAATTTCAGTGACAGATAAATACAAATTAACGAATTTCGATCAAATCATGAGTTTGTATATCGCTGAAGTTTGCTCTGAAGATGGGCTTGATAAAGAGCTGAAACGTTAGTAATTTCAATATAATAATTTGTAAAGTTACTCCACTAATTAAAAAATTTCAGCCTTAAATAATTCAAATTCTTGTCTCTTCGAGTAGATATGATTTAATGGTAACTATTTTTTTTCCAAGGTCTTTTTCGGCATCTGAGGCCATTTAGAACCAGTCCCTCATTATTTCAATTATGTTTTGTGGTTTGTATTATTATTATAGTTTTATTGATGTAGGTCAAGAGTCCGGTGGGCTGGTGCAATGTATAGCACACCAATGCCCCGGAAAGGTTGGAGATTCTGGGTTCGATTTCTGGCACCATGGGGCGTTTGGCCTCGCCAATGAAGAATACTCACATTCTTGTTAAATTATTATGTGAGTTTTTAAATATAGACCACATTTTGTATTAATTATTTATTAAAAATATAAAAATACTGTACAACGTTTCGACTGCTTATTCTGCAGTCGTTTTCAAGTACTGTGCACTTGCTCCAACTCAAGCGAACTGAACTATTCCAATTTGATTGAAACAATTGTCACTAGTATAATTCCCAAATTGTGTGATGAATAAATCATAGGATCACAATTAATTTAAATAAATATAGACGACTATCATCTAAATCATTTAATCCGACGCAAAACTACAACCATAAATACAAAATGATTCTATAAAAAATGCGCCAAATGATATATAAAAAAATAATAATTTAAAAGGTAACTTGTATTATGTAATGGAAATGTATTTATTATCCTTTATCATGGATCGCCATTTCCATTTGGCTTATTCTATGCGGAATTATTGAGTGGCAGTTTACTGATAGGCTGGCTCTTAAATCGCATTTAAAGACTGACTGATAGCACAAGTTGATAGCTTAAAAATGACCGAATTTCATCAACTAGTATCCAAAAAAAAGAACATTTGATTCGGTATGAAATAAAAAGTATCATTATTTAAGACATTATTCCAATCACTGGGTATTTTAAAGCAGAAATATTACGGCTCCTATTTCCATTGGGATATCATCATCAAATAAGGATTAGATTCCCTTTGATGTTTTATTTATTTTTTTTTTTTGTATCCTGATCATTATTTGTAAGGATGAAGTAAAATTAATCCTGAAATTAATTGCAAAAAAGCTGAATGTAGCCAGAATAAAGGAAAAAAAAGAGATGAAACAGTGGAGTGTATGTACTGCAAAAAGCAACTAGCTAGCCGGAATGCCCGCCTCCGGAGGTTTTCGCACCTACCCACGGGACTTCTCATTCTGGCTGGATTTTTCAGACACTTTGATAATAATAAATATACTGGTACATATCTGACTTATCAACAAATCTTAAAGAAAAATGCTATTTGTTAAAATAATATTTTGTTTTATTGCTGGATATATACTTGAAGAGTAAATAAAAAAAGAATAGCAGCTAATTGTGTATTTCATTTATTAATGCCTACTATGCTGAGGTTTCGGTCTTGATTAAGATATCTTCAGAGCTTATGGGCTGTCAATATATTTTGCGCGCATATATTTACAGCCCACAAGCTTTGAAGATGGTCTTAATCCAGACCGAAACCTCAGCATAGTAGGCATTAACAAATGAAATACCTAAGAGAATGGTATTCCTCAGGAAAGTGTCTTGAGCACTACACTTTTTCTTTAGCGGTGAATAATATAGCCTCAGTGATTAGAAAGCCGGTTGAGTGTTCACTGTTTGTGGATGATTGGGCTATTTATCTGAGTGGTACCAATCTGGAGTATGGAGGCGGGGGTACAGAAAGCCTGTTGATGATGTTTTTGAATTGTCTAATAAAGGGTTTAGGCTTCCGTGTATGTTGTATGCATTTTTGTAGGATACGGGTAGTGCACAGGAACCCTATTCTGGAACCTTGCTTGATTTTAAAGATTCTGTAACATTTCTGAGTCTCGTGTTGGATAGGAGAATGTCTTGGAAGGTGTATATAAAAGTGACGACATAATTAGCTGCTATTCGTTTTTACGTATTTTGTTTTATTCAATATGTATTTTAGAGATACCTATCTATATAATACTATGAGGACCAAGGGTAAATGTGGGAAGATTTCTTCTTTAATTTTATTAATGGCCTCGCCCTTTGGGTATTTGACCCAAAAAGAAAAAAAAAAATTTTAATTTGTTTAGACGTCTGAGGCTATTTAGACCCCGTCCCTGTAAATAAAAGAATTTACAGATTTAATTATTAAGTGCCTTTAGTATTCATAAGTCAAATAGAACATAATGCTTTCCAATGGAAAAATTCTGAATTTTCCGAACCTCCCATTTAGGGATTTGGAGAATCGTTATCTCTCGAAAACGTAGGGAAATTTAATTTCCAAATTCCAACAGAGCGTGACGGACAGATTTTAGATTACTTTGATGTTTAAAAAATAAAGGTGTTGAGTTGCCATCCGTTTGACTTGTGGTTTTGTTGATCTTTACTCTTTACCTTATGTCTGGCCCTATGATGCTGGTAGTGGTGATAGTGGTGGTGGTGGTGATGGTGGTGATGCTGACTACTGCTGCTACTACTGCCACTCGGACCAGGAGCAGCAGAAGCAGCAGTTGTCTGGTACAGATGCTGCCTAGGCGTGGTCGTCGACGTTGACGACGACGTCGAGCACCCGGGCTGTTGTTCATCGAATGGCGGGGGTAATAGTTCTTCGCCAGGGGTAGGTGGTAGTGGTGGTGGTTGTTGTTCTTCGGCCGTTGCCGCCGCCGCCGCCTCCTGCGCGGCCAACGACAATTTGGTCGCGTAATAATACATGGCCATCGTTGTCGCGGCGTGCAGACGACGGCGACGGCGACGGCGGCAACGCAACGGAAGCACCATCAAAGGGATCTGGATTCAACCAGGTACCCACGTGTACACACTCAATATCACACAGACACAAGAAAAAAAGCCCGAAAAAATTTAAAAATATTAAATTAGAAAAAAATAAAATAAAATCCAGACGACACTCCCCGTTTTTTTTAGATTCGTCGCCGCGGCGGTAAAAGATCACAAATGACCTCCGCCGCGGCGACATTTTGATCACTAATCACCAACATAGCGTAAGAATCACCTGCCTGTTTTGGAATATCGTTATGAAGAAGAATTACCGTCCGCGGCGCTCGACTAACTGAAAAAGGGTTTTGCGCGCTCCGGACGCCGACGCTGCTACTACTAGTACTACTAATGAAATAACCGCCCTTAGGCGCGCAGGCGCCCTTCTCAACCCTACCCTACCCTACCCTACTTACCTACTAACTAAAAAATAATCCTCCCTCTTGCCGCGACCTACCTAAAACTCCTTAATTTAAAATAATTCAAAAAGAAGGAATTTGTAATATAAGACAAAAAAATTATATAAAATTGCAATAAAAAATGCTTTTATTTAAGACTGAAATTTTTTAAATTAATGAACCAACAGTTTCAGGAACAATGTGTCATTTTCAGGTCAAATGATAATATCTACTATAAGAAGAAAGGGACGTGAGCCTCTCCGGGAACAGCAGTAAGGTGAAATAAAAATCTGTATATTTTGTTGCCGACGTTTCGGATGCTAAGTGAGGATGAGTGCGACGGCTGTTGCCGACATTTCGAGTACTAGTGACATTCATCTTCACCTAGCACCCGAAACGTCGGCAACACAATATAAAGCTTTTATTTATTTATTTATTTCGTCCCGTTCTAATTGAATATCTACAGCCATTTAACTCAAGAAATTTAATATCTACAATATTTCTACTTGGTGTTGAGTATTAAATATATGGAAAGCAATTTAATTGTTGGCGTTTCGAGCGCCAATTAAACGAAATTACCGAAACGTCGACAGATAAATTGCTTCAATTTCAAGAGTAAAATGAGAATACATTTTAAGAGCATCAAAAAAATAATTGATTTATGAATTTTAATCAAAATCGTTAGAGCGAATTTTGAGAAAATCGAAAAAACTGAAAAAGTACATCAATAAAGTACTAGTATTTTTTGGCCGATTTTGATTAAAAGCTTATTTTTACCTTCCCGGGGGGGGGGCTAACTTAAATATAAAACTTCAGCCTCATAGTTCAATTCCTTCATGCTTAAAATTGAACACAGACACACACACACAGACAGACCATGTAGCGAAAACCAGTTTTTAGGATTCAGGGGACCTCAAAATGTGAATATCCATCAAAATCTCGACATCGAATTTTTGACATGAATCCAATACTTTCTCTATATATTAACATATATAGAGGTAAGAGAAAGTATAAATATTTATTACGAAATAGTTTTATCTGCCTACTCTCAATTTTAAGTTATCCCCTCTAACGCACAGACATTTAAAGGGATAGAATAATTATTCTACTACACGACTGAGAGAAGATCGATAGTGGAGCTATTCGGTGTTGTATCAATATACAAGTGACCTAACAATTGTTGTATTTTTCATCCTTCCTCTATTTGATAGTTTAATGAAAATCAAGTATATTTTTCACAGAAGTCCTCAAATTAGTAGATTCATCCAGTTGTACAGTGAGGGTCAATATTAAGTCCCACCCATTCTACTGGTGATTATTTCATTGTTTTTTTTTTTTTTTTTTTTTAAAGAAAATGACAATCTGGATTGGAAATTTTGCGCAAATATGGCGCCGACTGTACAGTTAGCAACACTAGCGCTTGATGTGCTCTAGCGTGGAGTCTTGAGATTAAGCAACCAAAATGCTTAGCCGTCGGAAGTATTGTTTTAAAAGTAACTTTTTCCCTTCAGAAGCATGATTTATTTATTTTTGGTTGACTAAGCTCAACACTCGAGCACATCAGGCACTTGATTGTAAACTATCCCTTCTTATTTTGAATGAATTCGTCAAAAATTCAATAGATTACATTTATTATTATTATTTGAAATTTCTACCGAAATCACGGTTTATTTTGTGTACGCAAACACCTCAAACCCAACCGGCCTCTGGCCATCTATCGGCATCCCCATGGCGTTACTTTATTTCCCATCTCTCTCTAACTCCTCCTCATGTTTTGATTAATTGATATACTAATATATAATAGCATTTTTTTTGTTCTCTCATTTCATTAGAATCAGAACTACAAAAAATTTGTTATTAAAGTGGATGCAAATAAAAATTGACAAAAAAAAAAAATGCTATTTTATTATTACACATGAGAGTGGCTTTTATTAATAATTGAAAAAATTAGCTTTTTAATATATAAAAAAAAAATGATATTATTACGTTATTTCAATTCAAGCTTTGTTGGATTATTTATGGGTTCATACAAAAAGGTTTTGAAAAATCTAAACGTATTTAACGCAACAAATGAATATTATACGCGAAAAAAAGGACATCGTCTAAAAGTAAATAACTTTTCGACCTTGAAGGACAACCTTCCTTTCAAAGTCTAAAGTCTATATGGCCTAATATGCCGAAAAAAGTAAGAGATCTAAATATTATATAATCCGATTAAAAATTGATGTTTTTTTGGTATAATCCGATTTATTTTTTTTTAAAATTAAAGTATATCCTCTAAAATGAATCTTCGTTAACAAAGAAATTTCCAGTCTATATTTGTCAGTGGCCATTATTTATTTTATTAATACTTATTGATCTCTAGAGGGAGGCCTTGATGGCATGCTTGTTTGCCAAGGGTCCGGACATGATCTATGTTGCTTGTTGTAACAGCTGTAACCATTGTGTTTACTACTTACAATTCCCCCTTGATAATTTTTTTATTATAAAAGGAGAAAAATAAGTTTTTTTTATTTGTGAATTAAAATAAATAAATGGGCCAGCCAGCATAGACACCACCGATTGAGTTTATTAAAAGGAGATTTACTCGTTTGTTTTTTTTTTTAGAAAATGATTCATATGAATAATTAGATTTAATAAATTCTCTGACCTTTTAAAAGATTTTTTTTATTCACCTTCTTAAATTCTAGTTCCAAGAATGAAGCTTTGTTGACTTACCTGAAACAAAAGAAAAAAAAAATTTGTAAGAAATTATTTTAAAAAAAAATTATTAAAATCCCTGCTTTTGTGTAGATAGCAGGCAGGGATGGGAGGGGGGGGGGGGGAGGGGAGAGTTATTTAAATGAAAGGATATTTTCGGAGAAGCAGCATCCATTCTTTTCTTTAAAAAGTAAAATTAATTAACAATGATATTTTCATATACTGTAATGCATCCAACTAAGAAAAAAATATAATAAATAATTTTTCCAATAATTTAATACAACCAAAAAATGTTTTATTTAATAATTATTTTAAAATACTTTTCTCTCTCTATATACAGTATTACATAAGAGAAAGTAAAAATTATTATTATTGTTTGAAATTCCTATCGGGATCCCCGTTTATTTACTCGAAGTGCTTTCGTGCACGAAGACACACACCTCAAACCCAACCGGCCTCTGGTCGTAGCCATCTACCGACACCCCGTGAAGTTACATTATTTCCTATCCCTAACTCCTCCACCTGCTTTCGTTTCGAGCTAGTGAACTAATCCTTATTTCTGGTTCCAACCGATTCCTTTTTATCTTCTATGCTAGGGAGGATGTCCTAGTTGAGGAGGGACTCCCTCAGCACCGGCGTGTAGCCTACTCCTTTCGAAGAATGCATCACTGAGAGGGAACCTTCTTTACGTCCCTTCCACAGGACGGGAAGCCACAGCAACTCCCTCTCCTCGTAGAGTTGCCTGGGGGCTATTGTGGTAGATCCAATATTCCAATCCAGTGCCTGTTTGAGGATTTCTTTACATTAAATAATATTTTATTTAATGAAAAAATCCCGCATGCCCAGGATGTGAACAGGGATCTTCTTTGTAGAAGCCGACACCCTAGCTTGTTACACAAGCCACAAATGAATTTTAATACAAAATTTAACACCCCGACCCCCTGGAAGCCGTTCGGATTTAAGATCCGATTTAGGGTCTGGATTTACGAAGATCTACATCCAATTTTGAAAATTTAATTCAACTGTTACATTCTTCATGAGGAGCGACGTCTAAACGTACTTTAAAAATAACTAGACTATTATAAGGAATTTTTCAATGCGGTTTTTTTTTAAATTAAAATTTAAATTAAATTATAAGAGATTATTGGGACATCGAGCTATAATTTTTTTAATGACCTATTAAAGAATTATCGTAATTAATTTTTTTGTTATCAAGCAAATACAAAACACAATCTGTCCCAATAACCTTTAATTTTTTTTAAATTTAAAAATGAATTTATTGTTATTATTAATCACATATTAATTAAAATAAGCTTAGATGATTTATTTAAAAACCAACTGTCAAATTAGTTCAGCATTCTTGCAATAGATGGCAGGCTAATCTAACAGACGATATAGTATTAGCCTATATTTATATATTTTTATGCTTTTATAAAAGATACCTAATGTATAATAACATTTATAAAGTATTTATTGTTAAAAGATCAATGAAAATCAACCAAATGCATTACATATTATTAGCTACCATTCTGACATCTCTTGGCAAATTCTTGAATTACTTGATTTTTGGGTATACTTTTTATGACACACTACGCCATCTTATCGAAAAACATGCGTAACACCTTCGCTCCCGTTCCGCTTTAAAGGGAAAAGCTCTTTTAAGACAACACTTCTGACGGCTAAGCATTTTGGTTGCCTAAGCTCAAGGCTCCACTCTCGAGCAGATCAAAATATAATGAATAATTTTAACCCACTGCCTCTCCGCCTTTTCTAACCTTAAAAGGATTCTAGAACCGCCACTACAAATCGTTTATTATCTTCCCTTTTCTAAATAGAGACAGATCTAGAGAAGAAAAAGGTAGTTTACGACTGGGCAAATTTATGGCTCTCAATTAATATAAACGGAGACTAAACTTTAGATTAGAAGTGTAAAATTTTTTTTTACTTCAAAACATTACGGTAATTTTTTCTTCTTTGTCCAATTATTGATTCAAAGAGCAAATATTTAGTTGATTGGCCAGCCTACCTCAATTTCCTAATGTTTTTTTTTTCTTTTTACTATTAGAAGACTCTGATAGAATTTTTCTGCATGACTAACCACCTAGGTCAACATCCTTCTATTCTCGATCTATTCATGGCTGAGTGGCCTGAGAAGCAATCTCGTAATGAAGGGGATGGATCCCTTGTTCGATTGCCGGTCAAGATCGGCCCTTAAACGGATTTTAATCGAAGCTACGGATCTGGCTGGCAAGCAATTCCCAGGCCAGTTTGATTTCTGACCCCCGGGCCAATTAATTGGATCATGTGTCGCAATAACAAGCTTAATCGACACACAACAAAATACCATCATGCCACTAATTACGTCATTTATATTAATAAAACAAATAGGGGTGGGTTAAGTTCATTCTGATTTAAAAAACAAAAAAAAAAAATGAGAAATTTGAATATTTACTACAGTTTTTGATTTTTAATTTATTCATCTTGACTGGTGTCAAAAAAACTTTTAATTGTCTAAAAGTGTTAAGAGCATCATCAAAATTAATTGAATTTTTGATTGTTAAAAATTGCTGGCTCTTCCTCTCTCCCTCTCCTTCGACTTAATAAGTTTTAATGACTCAACTTATTTATTTATTTTTATTAGATTTTATCTATTTAAGATTGATATGAATGTATCAATATGGGTTATCGTTAAAAACAGATAAATAATTTAAAAAAAAATTGAGTGAACAAAATAAATAGCATTTTATGTAACAAGGAAAAACCAAATAATCTCAAAAGATCACCGAAAAAACATCAATAAATGATTATAAATAAAATTATTAGATTTAAACTTTCGATCGTTGGTTCTCGTTGAAACATTTTGTAAATTAAAATTAAATATACAAATTAAACAATACACATATACTAAAAAATCTGGTGTGACTGTCGCACAGCACACAACTTTCTTTTCCCTTCGGTAATCGAAAGTTGGGTTCTGTGCTTGTCACATCAGATTTTTTGTGTCCACATATATTTAGTTTCCGCCGATATATTAGAATTCAAGATGTAAAATTTATTAGTAAGGGAAAATAAAATATATTGTTACCATGGCATCCATTTCTCCTATTTCTTTCCTATGAAGTACAAGAATAAAGTGATCTTCAGAAGATTTCAATGGCAAAATGAGAATATACATTTTAAAGAGCATCTAAAAAATAATCGATTTTTGATTTTTAATCAAAATCGTTAGAGCGAATTTTGAGAAAATTGGAAAAAACTGAAAAACTACAATATATAAGTAAAGTACTAGTACTCTTTGGCCGATTTTGTTTAAAAGGTTATTTTTTAGGGGTGTGTCTAACTTAAATACAAAATTTCAACCTCCTAGCTCAATTCCTTCATGCTTTAAATTGAACCCAGACAGACAGACCATGCCTCGAAAACCACTTTTTTGGATTCAAGGGACCTCGTGTATATCCATCAAAATTTCGACATCGAATTTTTGACATGAAACCAATACTTTATATATATCCAAATTAACATATTCATATAGGTAAGACAAAGTAATTAAATATACAAATTAAACACGACACATACTAAAAAATGAACATTCATAAATAAAGCCCGGATTTTTATGCAGTAAAAACCCTACATATGTCATATAATATGCAGTAAAAGTATTAAAATATGCAATATATATATATAGCATATATGAGATAAATATAAAGTAAATGTCTTCCAATTAAAAGTAAATCATGATTTCTACTGATGTAAAACTAATCGCGTTCTACTGTATTTTTGGGAGTAAATAGTGTAAAAACCTTTACCATCTCGACTACTTACTTTGTTAAGAATATTATACTTTTTAAGCTACTAAAATTTGATTCATATTTTTTTTTACTTAATAAACTAGTTTACGAATTTGATTTTAGAAACTGGGTATATTAAAATTCAATCATGAAAATATATGAAAATCAGTTGAAAATTCATATGTTTTTTACAGTGTATGATATAAAATATTGTATAAGCTTAAATAAATATATAAAATAATCTCATGGCGCCAGTGGAGTTGATAAAAACTCTTTTTACTATATAAATAAATAAACACTTGTTAAACTTTTATAATTTGAGTAAACAATAAACGTATTTTTGTTTCAAAGGTTATCAATTTTGATTAAAAAAAAATCAGGAGCAATCAAAATACTAAATTCACATTTTGGTTGCCTATCTTCCAGTAATCCAAACACGCAATCTATAAAACAAGTGTTTATTGACTAGTAGATTTAAACTTTATTTTTCCATACTGTTAATTATATACAATTTTATCTTTTATTATTTGTTTGTATTTCATATTAATTGTCCCACACATTGCCGCTTCATTTTCTCTTCCAATTTCGTAGATAAGTTAATTAATTTTCCATTTACTATTTTCTAAAATCAAAAATTCATTCAACGAATATTTATTTATTAATATATAATTTATATTAACTAGAAATTTAAATAATAATTATATTATACAAAATATTGTTTGTTTAATTGAGTTTTGTCTTTCAAAGTGGGGGAGGGGGGGGGGGGTAATTATTAAATTAGAGCCCACGGATCAATTAATTTATTATATGTACGTATTGAACTAAATTTTATTTATCCTTGAATATCATAATTCAATTAAATTAATATCTTATAGCTGCATTTAATTGTAAATAAAACTTAGCTAATACCAGAGAGTTCGCGTCAATTTTTTTTATAATAAATACTTTTTGTTTAAATCGATTAAAATTAATTAATTAAATGTCTGTTGTTATTCTTATCTTATCAATAATATTAAACTGAACCGACCTAAGAGTTGGGAGGATAAAGAGAAGTTAGAAAGATGTCGAGTTGTAAACTAACCGTTGTAGCAGCTGTTTTAGCCTACTTAGTAATCATCGAGGCTAAAATTCTCTACGGCCCTAATAATCACAAATATACGCTTTTTACGGTCCCTCTTACTTGGCAAAAGGCAGATACAGTAAGTCATATAGAAACAATATCTAAATCAAAATGAAATTATTTTGAAATTCCTACAGACGGCCTTTTAAGGTGCGCGTCTCGAAAAGCCGTTAGGACACGATTGACTACCGAGTTACTCGAGGCGGCAAGAGATGGCGTTAGTTTTTCCCATAGCGATACAAGGGATTTATTCCATTTCATTTGAAAGATTCTAACTAATTAATTAAGGGTAAAAAATTAATTATTTTTTAACACAATGATTACTAATTTAATTATCTATGATATAGAGCGAATTTTTTGAAAAATATCTTTTATTTAATGCGATTAATCTAAAAAAAAAATTTATTTTTTCGAAAATCAAAAAAAGGGCTTCTATAAGTTGTAGATATTTTAAATAGCTTTAATTAAAAAAAAATTTGATAGCTTCAAAATTGTGGCCGCAATCTCCCAAAATTAGCATCCCGAGACGCGCAGCGTCCAACAAATTTTTTTTTTTTGCAAAATTATTTTAGAGACTGGATTGGTCGATAGCTTGCAAATAAAAAAAAAAGTAAAAATAGGTGAAATTAAAGGTTAGGGCTATTAAAAAATTGGTCCCTTAGTATTCGTATAAAAGTGTTAGAAATGGATAGCACGCCTATGCCCCGGAAAGGTGAAGATCCTGGGTTCGATTCCCGGGGGCCATGGGATGTTTGGCCTCATCAATAAAAAACACTCACATGTCTTGTTGAATAAATAAATACATAATTAATTCAATCCCCTCTTTCAGGTGTCAAAATTATTTAATAATTTAATTAATTCTTACTGTTTATTCACTGAATCTTTTTATGGCGGGATGGCCTCTGGCCAACAGCCAAGAATAAAAAGAAAAAAAAAATTCACTGAAATACCTGGTAATTTTACTACAACTAATATAATAATAACAATTAAACAGGTTTTTTGTATTGTATTTGAGAGATATGTAAATTCGTAAATGAGGGGATTTCATCGAAATCGAATGACTAATTAATATAATTCCATAATTGATGACATCATCTAATTGTGCTTATAATCTAACCATCCCATTGCATGTGAATGCTGAAAGAGGATTACATTTGAGGAAGCTCCTCAGACGAGTAAATTAATTGATAGTGGTATCAAAAAAAAAAAAAAATTCATTTCATTAAATAACCATTTTTGTAATTATTATTAGATTTAAACTCTCGACCGTAGGCTTTAGTTGAAACATTTTTTTTTTTTTTTTTTAATTAATATTTGCAATATTAACACAATTCACTTTGATTTATTTTATTTAACATCAAGTATATTGTATTATTAATTCTCGGAAAATATATTGGAAATATTTATTCATTTTAATGATGATTATCTGAATATTTAATTAAGTCAATGATGAAAAATTTTTTGAAAAAAAATAAATTAATGGGTCGTTTTGATAACTTACCTACCCCAACATTAAAATAGCCTCCCTATGGGGAAATACATGGTATTTGTCCTTCAGGTATTTTAATTCTCTATGGGGAAATACATGGTGTTTGTCCTTCAGAATTAAAATACCTGAAGGACAAATACCATGTATTTCCCCATAGGGAGGCTATTTTAATGTTGGGGTAGGTAAGTTATCAAAACGACCCATAGTTAGAAATGAATGGGATTAGAATATCATGGCTTTCACAATTTTAGCTATGATTAATAAAAATAATTTTGATTTTGTAGATATGCAGAGAGCTCCATCACGGACATTTGATGATCCTGAACGAAGAAGATGAAGTGAATGTGGCCACTGAATTGTTACTTAATTTGAAACCGCCTTATGGTGTAGTTTATGCAGGATTAACACGCAAGAATGAAGATTTTATAGATTATTTTGGTATGGCAATAAAAAAATCAATAATGATAGTCTGAAAGTCTAGGGGCGCGGGTTCGGATCCCGGGCAGCCCGAAGAATTTATTTACTGAGTAAATCATTTATAAATAAATGTGCCTGAACCCCCTAATATAAATAATCTGTATCATTGAATATGGCTTAAGATGTCGAAAAACGAAAATTGTATGGTATACCTGAGGCAAAAATTTTAAACTTTCAAACCAAGCAAATACACAACTGAGCAATGTATATCGATACATATAATTAATCTGCATTTTATGTTATGAATAGTAAGTGTTCTAACATAACTTATTTTATAGGCCAAGAAAGCCCAAAGAGTTTCACAGAAAGTGAAAATATAAAAAAAATATATCTCTATGTTTATAAATTTTACATCTTGAATTATAATGTACTGGAGGAAACTAAATTCATGTATATGCCGACACGAACATTCTGGTGTGATGAAGTACAGAACATTTCTGAATGATATATACTGTATGCTCTGCGATCAGTCACCAGTTTTTAATATTAGCAACGGGATAACCTCCTCCCAGATTTGTTGAACCAGATCTTTTTTTATATATAATTCTTGGAGACAAATAACAAAGAGAAACCACTGTAATGTTCCTGAAGGTTGGCTGAGACATACGTGAGGAGGAAAAGGAAGTAGATCTAGCGTTTGCTGCAAGGAGCTGAGTTTCTGAAATCCGATTATTGTTAGGTTTACTTTAATATTTTTTTTTTCTCTCTATTTGGCCTTGGAAATTTATCCATTTTGCCAGAAAAGGTGATACTATACGGTATATTACTTTCTCCACTTATTATATATTTTTAATACATGTTTAATTATTGCCCACACAGAACAAAATATTGCTGGAATGTTGCAGCAATATTGCCAATCTTGCTCAATAGTGACAATATTGCAGCAACATTGATGCAATATTTCTGCAATGTTGCAAAAAGGCGGACATAGGAATATTGCTGCAATGTTGCCAATATTTTGCAAGATTTGCAATATTGATGCAATATTCCTGCAATATTAATTGGCAATTTATGCAAGATTCGCAATATTTCTGCAACATTGTAATATTTTGTGATGTGTGGGTGTTTTTGTAAGTTCTGTATAATTTTTGTTAGTCTCGACTAGTAGAACAGATAACTTTGTAGGAAAATCCACTTTCTGATTAACGTAAAAATTGTCAATGATGTCTCTCTAATTGGCATATTATAGGAATAAGTGGTTAATGTCTCCATATGATGATACCCAACCACTCACTCGAATATGGGTGAATCTCTCAATCCAATCCTATGTAGATGAGAAAGCGCAGGATTCTCAATCTTATTATAGCTGTTGTCAAATTCTTAGAAGTCAGATTAAATCAAACCATTATAAGGGATAGGGAATATAAATGTGCCCCTTTGTATTTGGACAATTTCTTCCATTGTTCATTCGGAAAAAGCAGAGCTATTTATTATGCCATAAATATCCGCAATTGGAAGATCTAGGCTCAACATATCTCCGATATCTATGCACTGTTTTACTTATAGCTTTTTCATATTATTTGCCATACGCCATGATGCACTTGAGGATTATACTGGTAAGCTTGACTGTTTTATCCTCTTAATCTCTATAAAAAAAAGGACCGTAATTTGATATGCCAAAGTGTTTTACTAAGATTATCTCTAAATAAAATTTAATCTAGCTAATTACTTATCAGAAGGTCGATTTTTCATCCTGAAATCGGATAGTAATCATCAATTTAATCTAATCGATTAAAAGTTTAATGTTCAGATCAACAAATCGGAGAGGTTGCTTTTAATAAAAAAAAAATTCTTTAAATATTCAGATTCAAATAAGAAAATCCTTTCATCTCTTCAAGTGATTGATTATTTAATATAAATGATGGTACACAAAGAGATAAAAAATAAAAAAAGAATTTCAAATGAGGGCGAATTAAGAATTATATATATATATATAAAAAAGATCTGGTTCAACGAGTCTTTTGTACTAATTTTATTTATTTATTTTTGGAGCACATTGACGGTTTATATGTTTAAATTAAATTTTTTTTTTTTAAATAATTATTTTCGAACAATCAAAGGGATTAAAAAGAGTGGAATGGGGTCTAAATGGCTTCAGATGCCGAAAAAGAAAAGTGGATAAAAATAAAAATTGGAATATTTCTACAGTAAATTATTTTTTGATTTGTCGACAAAGATTCAACTATAATTAATGTGTCTTTTTAGTGGCCATTCAAATATTACGTAAGCCCTAAGGAGAGGAAGGTTATCCCATTATCTTATTCTTGCTGACAAGTGTGAGGAAGGAAGTTATTCAGTTATTTATGTAAATATTATTTTTAAAAAAATCTGGCATAAGTGGTCTCACAGCATACAACTTTTTCTCATATTCAGTAATTCGAAGTTGTGTTCTGTGCTTGAAAAACCAGATTTTTGTGTTGGCAGATACATGTTTTTAGTTTCCGCCAGTACATTATAATTCAAAATGTAAAATTTATAAACATGGGTAAGTGTCCTTCAAACAATTTTGAAAACAAAATGAGAATATAAATTTTAAAGACATCCAAAAAATAATTGATTGATGAATTTTAATCAAAATCGATAGAACAGATTTTGAGAAAATCGAAAAAAAAAAAACTAAAAAAATATATCAGTAAAGTACTACTACTTTTTGGCCGATTTTGTTCAAAATGTTAGTTCCCAGGAGGGTAGCTAAGTTAAAATTTAATTAAAATTACTAGGTGATATGTTTTTAAAATATATTCTAACTATCAATAATTAATAAATTAAAACATATCACCTAGTGTTTAATTTAAAAAAATTTTACCTAAAAAACTGACTTAAATTCACCATTGAAATTTGATATAATTAAAAAAAAAAATTTTATAATAAGTTATCTGTTTAAACTTTTATTCAATTCTGAGACGAGGTTTATTTACCTTTATTTTTAACTGCCACAGCTACAATCGTCGGCACAGTATTTAGGTGTGTTTATGGTTAATTTAAAAAATCTTTAACTATTTTTTAAATATAGTTAGATAATTCCAAAATTTATAAATTGACTGTAATAAAATTAAGAAGATCAAAAACACATTTAAACATAAAAAAAAAATAAAATTTAAATAAAAATTGTGACAATACACCGAAAATTATAGATATATTTTGAATATTAATCGTATAGGTAAGATCAATGTTAATAAAAAATTATATAAAAACAACAATATAAAAATTAATATTTGATATCCCAAACATATTTCCCAAAAAACCGGCGAAAAACCCGGGGCGGAAAAATTTGCGTATGTAAATGAAAGGCAAAAACCCAGAAAATTCTGTTAAATTGAATCAGGTCAGTATAATATATATATATATATGAATATAAATAATGGTGTGCATAAAAATTTTAAATAATGGAAAATATTTAAATGTGGTTTTATAAATTAAAAATCTTATATGTATATATGATAGGCATATTGAATATATGTTGAATATTGATCTAAATGTAAAAAATTTTTCAAAAAAACAGGTCCTGAAGATGAGAATTCGAAAACGTTGATGCACACGTTTGACCTGAAAAAATTAAACGTATATTAAAGATTTTTTAAATAAACCATAAACACACCTAAATCCTGCGCCGACGAGTGTAGCTGTGGCAGTTAAAATAAAGTTATCTGTTTGACACAGAAATGAGACGTGCTTGAGTTTTTTTTCTTTTTTTTATTAGTTAACTAATCTGTATCTATAATTAATTATTGCTCCACTATATAATTATCGAATTTTGTAAGAATTCAGAGAAACATCTTTACGCACGGCAGGGGAAGGTCGATTCATACCCCTTCAAATGCATTACAAAACACTGCATCCCCACCAATTCTAGGTGGGTGAGCTCAAGTGTGTAGAAACAGTAAATGTCAATTTTATTGCGCATTGACGTCACCCGGGGACAACAAAAAGTCAACTGTCAACAAAACTAGACTCATCACATTTAAATTTCGAAATACAATTAATAAAACCATTCCGGAGTCAAAACATAAATTCCTATTTAAACCTCAAAATCTTCAGTAAGGTTTTCGAGGGTCAGTTTAAGTTTTTGGAGATTGGATTCAACATAGAAAGTAATCCCAGTTTGTACCTCAAAATCCTACCCACATAGCACTGTAACCAAAAATCGGACATTTCGACGCCGCAGGGACGTTCTGCGATGTCCCAAAGTTGCAGCATCGTCCCTTCGACGTCTAAATGTCCGCTTTTTGGTTGCAGTGCTATGTGGGTACTTACGGACGGTTTTATAACTTTGAGGTTTAAACCAGAATCTACAATTGGCCCTCAAAAACTTCAATCCATATAGAAATTATTCTATACTTTTCGATATATGAGAGTTTCGAGGTTATAGTTAGGATTTCAAATCAATCGGTTATTCATATTTAAACCTCATAGTCTTCAATGAGGGTTTTGAGTGTTAAAGTAGAATTACTTTCTGAGCGGCAAATAAAACATTGAGGCTTCTGAGGTTAAAACTAGAATTTGTTTTTTGACTCGGGTTGAAAATTATTTAAACAGATCTAACCAATTTCCTATCGTTAAGTTCCCCTTCTCTAGAGGGTAATACGAATAGACACGATGGTTTATTTTATTTTTATTTTTTCTAGGAAACCCTTTGGATGCGGATTTTTGGGAGACAAACGAACCTCTTTTCAAAGATGAACAAGAAAATTGCATTGTAATCAACTTGGGTGGTTATTATCAAGTTGATCGTTGCGACATCGAGTTATATTTTATTTGCGAAAATATACCATTGTAAACACTTCCATTTCCTAAAATCTAATCAACTTATCAGATTAACTTTAATCAAATTGATTTTGCTTGATAAATTAAACAAATATTAGAATGACTTGAAAAAAAAATTATTATAATTCTGTTCTTATAGACTATGTTTCAAATTATTAACTTATTTTTTTTTACTAATAATCAACAAATTTTCTTGTAGGTTTTGGAACTCTTACTAAAAACAACAAAAGGAAATGCAAAACTCTTCAAAAGTATGAATTTGTTGAATTAATGTCATTAATACTTTTAAATAAAACAAAATATTATTTATTTACTTAATATTTTAATATATACTCTAGTTTTTTATAAGATGTATTTGTTGTGAATTGTTTGGAAACAACAACCCTATCTTTGTTTTAAAATTTTGACTCAAAGTTCTGGTCATCTTCAGTGTATTGATAATCCTTATCAGCTTTAGTATGGTTGACTATTCATGCTAAGACACAATAAGATGCTTCCATAGATAGATACAAAGTTTAAACAAAGACAGGGGCGTAGCGAGTGGGAGCAAGGGGGGTCATCATGCCCCGGGCGCTACTCACAAAGGGGCGCCAAATGATTCGCAAAACAAAAAATTGCTGGATAATTTTTATATTTATTATAATTGATTTCTGAAAAATATATTTTAAATTTAGTTCCAGAGTAATATAATAATTTTGTACATATAATATTATATGGTTTTCGAATGGGGGAGGGCGCTAAAAAGGTATTGTGCCCCGGGCGCGAGTTAACCTAGCTACGCCACCGAACAAAGATATTGATAATCAGAGAATAGGGAAATATCTTTAAGCGAAACGTTAAAACAAAGAATCATTTCTTTTTACAAGGTACAGGTAAAGTTAGTGAAAATGTTAAAATAAAAAACTATTAGAGGATATTTACGTCCAGAAACGAATTAAAGGGGAGGGGAGGGAGCGCCCCCCCCCCCCGAGTTCGCATTCCGTCCCGTTTATTTCAATTGAATTGGCTACCAATCAATTTAAATAGATAGGGACGTGGTCTAAATGGCCTCCGATGCTGAAAAAGACCTTAAGGTGCGCGTCTCGGGGTGCTAATTTTGGGAGATTCCAGCGGCCACAATTTTGAAGCTATCGACCTCATTTTTTTTTAATTAAAGCTATTTAAAATAGCTACAGCCCTTTTTTTGATTTTCGAAAAAATAATTTTTTTTTTAGATTAATCGCATTAAATAAAAGATATTTTTTAAAAATTCGCTCTATAACTTATAGATAAATAAATTAGTAATCAGTGTGTTAGAAAATAATAAATTTTCTGCCCTAAATTAATTAGCTGGAATCTTTTAAATGAAATGGTATAAATCCCTTGTATCCCTATGGGAAAAACTAACGCCATCTCTTGCCGCCTAGAGTAACTCGGTACTGAATCGTCTTCTAACGGTTTTTCGAGACGAGCACCTTAAACGTTCAATATTTAAAAAAGCGGATAAAAAGATTAAAGTGAATGTACAAAAAATGGAGGGAGTGAAGACTCAACACAAAATTTGATTAAAAAATAAATTATATTTTCGATTTAGCTGTGATTTATTTGTATGAAATACTTTTTTTTTGGTCTTTCTGTGATCCTTTTCAGATACTTCAAATATAAATCAAGGAGTTTTAGAGTTTAACAATCTGAACATCACTACAGATAACTGGTACCCGAAAAAAATTACTGAAAGAATGGTTAAACAAAAAAAACACAGAAAATCTAATTTATTTATGAATGATGAGAAGTCTAAGCTTCAAAATATATATTTATATTATTTGTATTTTATAGTCGATAAGCTGGAGATATTAAATCAGTTATTATTTGAATAAAAAGATTTTCTAGATATAAAATAAATAAAAGTCCCTTACACATATTAAACATAATCTAAGAATCGACAGCAGATTTGATTTTAATTTTAGATCGATAGGCCTATATATTCAAAGATTACCTATAAATCTTTGTATTAAACCTAACTAGGTTTTCATGAATAGAATACCCTTATCTAATCTCTAATTTCACTCGATTGTAATTAATACCCAAGTTATTATAATTGAATGAGAGGGAATCTGATTGTATTGTGTGTCTATGTAAATTAGATTACCGTAACCTAAACCATATCCTTACTAGCGTTTATTGTGGCTATAGATACCTAATAAATTAGGTTACTATGATTAGTTACTATTAAATATTTGATAAAAGACTAAAATAAAAGTTTATTCTTTTTAATTGCACTGGAATTAAAATATTTTAATCTCCCAAAATTAGCACCCCGAGAAACAGAAATTTTATTTTAATATTAAAGAGAAAGG
Organism: Euborellia annulipes; assembly: GCA_023213315.1. Classification (NCBI taxonomy): domain Eukaryota; kingdom Metazoa; phylum Arthropoda; class Insecta; order Dermaptera; family Anisolabididae; genus Euborellia; species Euborellia annulipes. The sequence goes on along the minus strand of JAKCPI010028639.1, from coordinate 7,711 downwards.
AAGAACTTTCCGAACAGAACTAACTTCACCTGAACTCTATCAGATCTACCGACACTTAAAGTAAAAATAAATAACTCGAGTGTGCACTTCCTGAACTCATGCAACCAATTCAGATAAAAAGGATAAACCACGATAAAAAAATCTGGTGTGACTGGTTGCACAGTACACAACTTTCTCTTGCCGAAGGGTAAGAGAAAGTTGTGTACTGTGCTGGTCACACCAGATTTTTTGTGTTGAGATATATTTAGTTTCCGACAGTAGGATACATTTGAATTCAAGATGTAAAATTTATAAGTATGGGAAAATATTTATATTTTGTTACCATAGCAACCATAGGAGAAATTCCTCTTTCCTATGAAGAACAAGAGTAAAGAGGTCTTCAGAAGATTTCAATGGCAAAATGAGAATATGAATTTTAAAGACCGTCTAAAAAATAATTGATTTATGAATTTTAAACAAAATCGTTGGAGCGAATTTTGAGAAAATCGAAAAAAACTGAAAAAGTACATCAGTAAAGTACTAGTACTCTTTGGCTGATTTTGTTCAAAAGCTTCGTGTCACGTCCCAGGGGGGTACCTAACTTAAATATAAAATTTCAATCTCCTAGTTCTTTACGTTCTTGAGATATTTTGTTCACAAACACACAGACAGACCATGTCGCAAAAACCACTTTTTTGGATTCAGGGGACCTTAAAACGTGTATATTCATCAAAATCTCGACATCGAATTTTTGACATGAATCCAATACATTATAAATTATATTTCATATATAGAAGGTAAATGTGTATGTTAAGCAATTTTGTTCTAGTAACTGTTATGTACTATATAAATAAAAGTATTCTAGTGATCAGGAAGAAAGATACCAATTTGTCTAATTATTTCAAACTAAGAATGACAGATTACATTGCAATTGATTAATTGCCAAAACAAAAACATGAAAAATTTTCAAATTTTCTAATTCTTAATAAGAAGACCATATATTAACTTCAAGTTTAGAGACCTTTAGCACCGGTATTTGAGTCAATAACAAAAATAGCAAGCAATTTAAAAGATTAGGCTATATATAAAAAGGTAAAACATATGTGACCGTCCACATGAAAACGTACCAAATCTTCACTGGGCTGAAAGGAGAGCCGATTAAAAAGTTTAAAAAAATCGATTTTTTTTTAAATGACATTGATGAAATATTCAATTCATTAGAATTAATGTATTTAATATAAAAAATTTGAAAAAAACAAGACTTATAAACTCATTTTTCTCAACACTAGGTTTTTCATAACCAAAATTTTAAAAATTCACATCTTCCAAACAAAAAATTCTAAAAATACCCGCTTGCTCAGCAGGATGTGTTCTGTACAGAAAGCATAAAAACTCAATTTTGACCCGGGTGAAGATTTGGTGCCTTTTCATGTGGACGGGCACGTTTATTCATGAGGACGTCACGTCCCAAGAATTTGTTATGGGGGTGTGGGCCAAAATCTTTGGTGTAGAGAACAATTCTCCCACATTAAACTGAACCACGGTAACCCAGATTCAAACCCATCTAATAACTTTTGTTTTCTACTCTACCGAAGATATATTCCAACAAGAAATTGGTCAATCAGAACGTACCTGTTATAATATAACAATAATTAAGGGCTAAGATGAAATATTATATCACATAATTTCGGAAATTTCCATTTAATCACTAGCGAGTTATACATAGAAAATTTACATTAATTTAAGCATAAATTATGTTATATCTCATTTTTTTTTTTTTTTTTTTTAATGGACTTACACCACTTTCAAAATAAACGGTCCAAATAATATTGAATAAAATTTTACTAACAAGTAAGATCCACTAACTGAACAGAATTTTTTTTGCATACATTTTTACCAACAATTAATAATTTCTCGATAGAATTGGATTGGAATGAGAAAATCATAACAGTAGTACAAAATCAATAGAAGTTATATAAATTACAAAAAAAAGATCAAATGAAAGAATATCGGTAAAAAAAATGCCTGCTTACACAAAAAGATAATTTGTACTGTCAAGGGCATTGTTCCTGTTGAACTTTATCAAAAGAAATAGAAAAACTAATCCTTTTATCAAAAACTTAATTGAGGAAAAAAACTATTTAAAATTTATTTAAAAAAAAAAAAATATATAATATTTAAAAAGGAAATGAGTATTTGCTTTATATGATTTTTTTGTGAATTAAAGATAAAAAATAAATTGCAAACTCTACTTATTATCAATTAGAGTGTTTATTTTTAAAATCTTTTAAATTAATCTTGAAAAATTATGAGATAATATTTTGCTATAAAAGAGAAAAGAAATGTACCCCGAACATCAGTAAGCAACAAACGTACCCAACGATGACTTTCAAGGTATTTTGCATCGCTGCCATTGCAGTGGCAAGTCTTTTACTAGAAGTCGATTCTAAATCTATTATTGGCTCAAATAATCATAAATATACTGCTTTTAACGTCGCGTTGGATTGGAATAGGGCTTCTCTTGTAAGTATAATAATTTCATATTTAATTCAATTTGAGAAATTTCCCTCCTTTGTTAATTTATGCAAGGTGACCCTCTTATTCAAATTTATAGGTCAAAAGTGTACTATCTAGCCGTTTCATACTCAGTTTGATTGATTGATGACTGTTAAGATAATAAGAAAATGATATCACTAGTAAGATTATTTTGTTTTTAATGTAAATATTTCGATATCAGAATGATGATATTACTCAGTACAATAATAGATATTTTGCATATCTATACATTACGAAAATAGACAATCTAGCTTCAGTTCTTGGTATTTAGTTTTTCACAGTTGTTAATGTGTGCTAATTTTGGGAATTTCCAGTGGCCGCAATTTTGAAGCTATCGACCTGAATTTTTTTTTTAAATTAAAGCTATTTAAAATATCTACAACTTATAGAAGCCCTTTTTTTGATTTTCGAAAAAATATATATTTTTTTTTTAGATTAATCGCATTAAATAAAAGATATTTTTTATAAAATTCGCTCTATATCTTATAGATAATTAAATTAGTAATCATTGTGTTAAAAAATAATTAATTTTTTTACCCTTAATTAATTAGCAGGAATCTTTAAAATGAAATGGAAAAAATCGCTTGTATTCCTATGGGAAAAACTAACGCCATCTCTTGCCGCCTCGAGTAACTCGGTAGTCAATCGTCTTCTAACGGCTTTTTTGTTAATTCGATTTATAAACTTACAACGTTTCGGCCACTCTGTGGCGTACAACAAAAGAAAATTACAATTCAGATTAGATTGTCACTGAACTAATATTCTGAGTGGCCAAAACGTTGTAAGCAAACCACAGTTAAACGAAAAAAAAATATTTTGTGAAAGGCTAAATATCATCATGACGATTTGTAAAACATCTGTTATTGTAGTAGCTTATAATACCATTTATTTACATTAAACGGTCAATTATGAAAAATATTTTTGTTGGCTGATAATCCGATCAATAGATAACTAACTCTATTTAACCCTAAAAACTCTAGCTGGCAACTGATCCTAAACTCACTATTTCATATTACCCTTTTAGACAAATAATTTTTTTTTTAAGAAAATTGTTTTTTTTATTTATTTCCGCGTTCAACCGAAGTTTAAGAAAACTTAATCCAATATATAGAGAGACACTGATACTCTGGTGGTCCCAAGATTTTTTTTTTTTAACTAATGTATTCGGGAGCAGATAGATCTAGAGCACAATTTTGTTGGAGACGATTTTTTTAGAAAATTTTTGACAATGAAAAAAAGGATTTGATTATATGTGGAAAAATACAATAATCTTAATTTAAATCACGGAAAAAAAAATTTAAAAAGGCGAAAGTCATATTTTACCAAATTTTTGTACATTTGTCTTTATTTATTTTATAACTTTTAAATAATTACATAACCTATTTAAAATATTGTTCATCCTCCTCATCTCCCAACGCCTTTGTGGATATTCCCCACCGTGGCCGAGAGGTTAGAGATGTTGATAAATGTCAATAGTGATCATCTTAAATGCAAGCGGTGTGGGTTCGAATCCCAAAGAGTGCGATGAATATTTATTTAAATCATTTGGATACCACTTGGTATAAATAAAAGTACTTGGACACTCTAATATACCCTATTTAAAAATAATGAGTATCGTTAAAGTCGATATGGCCTAAGATGCCGAAGACTTAAAAAAAAAAAAAGATCTGAATGAAAGATTTAAATTAATATTTATTTCCATTATTTCGACTAGATTTGCGAAGCTGCTGAAGAGGGTGGACATTTACTGATTTTAAATGAGGATGAAGAAGTGAATATCGCAATTGAACTGTTCCAATCATTGAAAGATGCCCCTAATGGATTATTGCACGCTGGAGTTACTGACACCGGACATGGCGCCGGAAATTATGTCGACGTCACAGGTAATTTGAGAATAATTTTTTTTAATAAAATTTTTACTATATTTATTGAGATAGTCTAGTTATTATGTTTTTACTTTGTTTGGATTTTATATCTAGTGTGACTTAACGCACAGCACTCAACTTTCTCTTACCTTCCATAATCGAAAGTTATATACTGTCCGGACAGGACAAGCGATATAAAATGCAAGTGGTCCAGTTTGGAACTAACATCTGTGGTGTCCCCACAGATGTTAGTTCCAAACTGGACCACTTGCATTTTATGTCGCTGAACTACGAATGCTTCCATTAAAAAAAAGTAATAAAGCGTACTTCAAAGACGTTTTAGAAAAAAACTTATTCATATACTTTTTAAAGAGCATCTAAAAAATATTTGATTTATAAATTTTATTCAAAATCGCTAGACTAAATTTTGAGAAATTCGAAAAAAAAACTATTAAAAAGTACTTCAGCAAAGTACAGTGAGCGCCACAATTAAGACCCCACCTGGTATCTAGAGCCTTAAGTATATGGTATAGTCTGTTCCAGATTTTATTTTACCATTTCGGTCATTATTTCACTATATAGCATATAGGCCTACTATACCATACATGAACTTGAGGCTCTAGGTCCCAGGAGGGGACTTAATTATGGCGCTCACTGTACTAGTACTTTTTGTTCAAGCTCATTTTAACCTTCCGAGAGAAGACCATGTTGCGAAAACCACTTTTTTTGGATTCAGGGGATCTCAAAACGTGTATTTCCATCAAAATCCCGACTCGAATTTTTGACATGATAGCAATAGTTTCTCACTATATTTACATATGAGGCATTCAGCGCCAGAACGGCCTAACCTACATTTCACTTTTTGGTTTTATGTCTTAGTATCTATTAAATCGTGAATTCCAGAGTAGTACAGTACTTCTCATGATATAGTAAAACAGTACTGCTCTGGAATTCACGATTTAATAGATACTAAGGCATAAAACCAAGAAAATGAAATGTGGGTTAGGCCGTTCTGGCGCTGATGGCCCCATATATAGATAAGAGAAAGTACTGCAATACAGAATTTTTGTCTAATATTAGGCTTATGAATCAACAAAGTCCATGTGTCAATTTGTGATTTCTTGTTTGATACATGGGAGATTGTGTTTACATACGTGATGGCTGTATCGAAATCAACAGCCCTTTCAAAACAAGGGTATCCATCAAAATCGATCAGAAAAAATTATTAATGTTTAAAGTAAAAGAATTAAAATTCAATTTAATTTAACAAGTGGATAATAGAAAAGGAAATTAAATAAACAAGTTAGTTTAAAAAACAATCAATCGCTAATTTATTTTTATTTTCCAGGTGAGCGAGTTGTAAACGCATATTGGGAGAGAGAGCAACCAGACTCTGGAGCACATTGTGTAGCAACAAACAAATACGGATTATACGATGACCAGAACTGTGATAAAGAATTTTATTTCATTTGTGAAAGTTATGTTGAAGCTAGGAGAAAACATTGATGTGAGCTAAAGAAAGGACATCCAGAACCTTAACGCTTCTTAAAATAATTTCATTATCTATTTATTGTATAATACTATTAAAATGACAACAATAAATAATTTGTTATAAAAAAAAAATTATACAATATATTTGACCAAAATCACATATCCATTTTAAAAAATCTGGTATGAGTGGTTGCACAGCACACAACTTTCTCTTACCCTTCGCCAAGAGAAGGTTGTGTACTGTGCTTGTCACACCAGTTTTTTTGTGTCGAGATAAATTTAATTGACCTTAGTACTTAAGTTCCAAACTTGACCCTAGATAGATGGCGCTGAGCTACGAATGTTTCCCCATTGACCAAGGAGCTAAATGAGGAAAGGCAGCCAGCATAAATAAAAACTTTATATTATTTCATCGACGTTTCGGGAGCGCGTCCCTCCCATCTTCAGGACGAAATAATTGTCGCAAATGAGAGGGAGAACATTGTAATGTATATAATATATCATACAATTGTTAAAATTTTGTTAAATACTATGCACATCATATATTTTGTGAATATAAGTTCTTGTGTACACATTAAAATGTTCTCCATCTCATTTGCGACAATTATTTCGTCCTGAAGATGGCAGTGACGCGCTCCCGAAACGTCGATGAAATAATATAAAGTTTTTATTTATGCTGGCTGCCTTTCCTCATTGAGCTTAAGGAGCTCAATCATCACCACAGTTATTTCTATTCTTCATGGAATGTTTCCACATTAGTAAAGTGTACTTCAAACAATTTTCACAAAAAATTTCAATGAAAGATTTTTTAAAGAGCACCAGAAAAAAAAAATTGATTTATGAATTTTAATCAAATTCGTTGGAGCGTATTTTGAGAAAATCGAAAAAAACTGAAAAAGTACATCAGTACCAGAACTTTTTGGCCGATTTTGTTGAAAAGCTTATTTTCATCCCTTGAGAGGGTGTCTAACTCAAACATAAAACATCGTCGTAGTTCTTTTCGTTCTTGATATATTTTGTTCACAGACACACACACACACACACACAGACAAACTTTTTTGGACTCAGGGGACCTGAAAACGTGTATATCCATCACAAGGAATTTTTGACATGATCGCAATACTTTCTCTTTCTATATATTTCACATAGAGTAAGAGAAAGTAAAAAATCTGGTGTGACTGGCGCACAGCACACAACTTTCGATTACCGAAGGTAAGAGTTCTGTGCTTGTCACACCAGATTTTTCGTGTCGACACGCATTTAGTTCCCGGCAGTAGGGAATATTTGAATTCAGATGTAAAATTTATAAGTATGGGAAAATATTTATATTTTGTTACCATGGCAACCATTTCTCCTATCTTCTCTATGAAGTACAAGAGTAAAGTGGTCTTCAAACAATTTTGAGGGCAAAACGAGAATATACATTTGAAAGAGCATCTAAAAAATAATTGATTTTTGAATTTTAATCAAAATCGTTAGAGCGAATTTTGAGAATATCGAAAAAAACTGAAAAAGTACATCAGTAAAGTACTAGTACTCTTTGGCCGATTTTGATTAAAAGCTTATTTTCACGCTCCCGGGAGGTGTTTAACTTAAATATAAAATTTCAACCTCCTAGCTCAATTCCTTCATGCTTAAAATTGAACACACACACACACACAGACACATAGACACACACAGACAGACCATGTCGCGAAAACCACTTTTTTGGACTCAGGGGACCTCAAAACGTGAAGATCCATCAAAATCTCGACATCGAATTTTTGACATGAATCCAATACTTTCTCTCTATATATATATTACATATATACATAGGTAAG
>JAKCPI010028638.1:0-25242 GCA_023213315.1 Euborellia annulipes | reverse complement strand
AAAAAACTCAAAATAAATGATAGAGAAACATTAGGTAAATTGTGTCTTTAATTGTTGTATTTCAAAAATTATTATTATTATTTTATTAATTAACCAAAACAATTTACGTGAAGCTTCTCGACATTTATCTACTACTATCCCACTTATTTTCTATTCTTCTGTAGCGCGCTCCTGATTGGTCACTTTTATTAATTAATTACTAATTAACTACTTATTCAAAAAATTCCAAACATGGATTTTTGGGCTCAGAATATTTTCTCTTTCGATCCCAACAAAGTAAAATCAACAAATATGAATAATTTTCCGAAAAAAAAAACTCTGATATAGACCAAAATTTTTTAAAGTGTATTCCTAAATACAAGAGCCTACCATAAACTTGTAGATAAATTTGTCCTCAGTTCAGAAGACTCGAGGTCGTCTGAATCTTTTATCGCAATAGAAGACCCCTTCCTGATGATTCTAAATTTTAATTTCCCATAGGCCTAGTTAAAAATGGATTTCTTTTTTCAAATAAAGTTTGTCTAATATTAAATTAGTATTAATTAGCGATGCCCAAACATTTCTAATTAAATTTCATAATTAAAATTTGTTTGATTATACGGTGGTCACATCAGCTTTATTTTTTAAACAATCAAATAATTTAATTGTTATATATTGGAATATAAATAAATAAATAAATAAATAATTAAATTAATAATCAAACTCGCTCTCCATTTTATAGATATTAAAGGCTAATTATAATAATAATAATCATTTAGAATAACTCAACGAATATAGAAATAACAAATAATTGTGTTATGACAACGTAATTACGGTTCAAGTGCCAGCTGAAGGGCGCTTTAATTAAAACCAGAAATTTAATTATTATTTTCAATATTTTATTAATAAAACAGGAAAAAATAACAACGCGGTGTTTTCTCTCTTTTAGAAGATCTCTCGGGTTCGATCAAAAGGAATCGTCTACCTCAAAGAATTCTCACAGTGTTCAATGAATTCTTTTTTCGATGGCTGATAAGTGCCACTTCCAATGAAGTGCGAAGACAGCCAGAAATTGAAATAAAACGCTTTCATTTTGCTCGTCGACGTTTCGTATGCTATTCACCCCCTTCTTCACGACTTAGTCAACATATTTAATTATATAAAAAAAAGATCTAAAGCCATTTTTGTACTCGAAACTTTCCACGATTTTGACTAATGATTCAAATTGTATAGATGAAAAATGAAGTTTCATCAAATTTTAAAAAATTTGTCATGGAACGTCTGCCTCATTTATAATCTTATCCTTTAAATAAATATCTAATCAATTTAAAATTCCCTGATTTCTACAAAAAAATACATTATGACAGGCAATTGAGGGAAGAATTAGGATTATCGATTTCGGTACAAGAACAGTACCATCATCAAGTGCGCGTTAATGAAAAATGTTGGATGTACCAGTATGTTGACATTATGGAGATGGGGTTATTTTGGGTGTTTATCATCATTCACAACAAAAAAAATGATAAGCCCACAAAATGTCAAATACACAGCAGAAATGTTAGCCCCATCTCCATAATGTCAGCGTACTGGTACATCCAATACTTTTAATTAACGCGCACCTGATGATGGTACTTTGTACCGAAATCGATAATCCGGAGAATAAATCATTTTCAAATAACATTGGTTAATATTGTTTTACTTTTTTTTTATTTAAGGTATTTTTCGGCATCGAAGGCCATTTAGACCACGTCCCTATTTATTTAAATGATTTGTAGCAAATTCAATTTAAATAAATTTTGTCGCCTGGGGCGGGATGCGAACCCGCGATCCTTGCTACCCCTACACCAAGGCCCGAGGTATTGTTTTATTTAATATTGGAGGTTTTTTTAATATAGCTGGTTAGTTGATGTAGTAGAAGGAGAATAGAAAGAGAAAGCAGCTAGTTTTATTTTCTTTTATTAAACCCTCATTGCTGACGTTTCGGTCCTGTTTAGGGCCATCCTCGGAGCTATTAATATAGAACAATACACAATGGTCATTAAGAAAATGCGTACAGATTTATACAAATTAGATGAATATTTACCATTAGGGTTGCCATTATAAATTTCAGTTTTCATATTTCACCTATATTTAACATTGTTGGTCGATTTTATTACAATATATATATATGATAAGTAGGTGAGATATTTTCCAATGGTAAAGTCTGTGAGTAAAATTCTATGTGACTTAATGACCATTGTGTATTGTTCTATATTAATAGCTCTGAGGATGGCCCTAAACAGGACCTAAACGTCAGCAATGAGGGGTTTAATAAAAGAAAATAAAACTAGCTGCTCTCTCTTTCTATTCTCCTTCTACTGTATTGTTTTATTTCCCTCATTATAATAAAATAACAAATATGAGGACTTCTTGATGGCATTTTTTTTTAGATTGTGTTTGGATTTCTAGAATGCCCCCCCCCCCCCCCCACGCTGTCACCCCGCATGGGAAGAGATTGACTTAAAAGTTGATTAAATTTAAGTTAGCCTTTTTTTTTGAAGAGTAAACACTTTGTTAGTTGTATTTTGAAGCTTAAGTAATTATTTAAATTAAATTGGCTAACCAATCAATTTAAATAAATAGGGACGGGGTCTAAAGATGCCATAGATGCCAAAAAAGACCTTAAATAAAAACAAAAAGCTTGAATAATGTTTTGCTTTGCTCAAGTATTAAAATACGTCATTTAAATAGACCATCGGTATTTGTATTTATATGAGCAGGAAATCCTTTAAGAAGGAAGGAAAAGGAAGCCTTTTTCAAAGGCAGAAGTGGCGTAGGATTGAGAGAGGAAATTTATTAAATAAATATTTATTGGATTAAAATTTCTTATAAATTTTTTCAGTAGCTGAGAGGTTAAAAATAGTGGCACAAAATAAGTAAAAAAACTTTTCAAAATAATGCACCAAAAGAAAACTCGGAAATGTAAATTACCGTAAGAGAAAAGAAAAACAAATTACTCGAAAGGAGTGTTTTCGAATTGTATATTCCACAGGAGTAAAGCAGAAAAAATCATCTTTTTAGGAAAAAAAATCCCCAAATGGAACTTAATCAAAAACCATCTAATTACTTTGCCTCTCTAGGATTTCTCTCAAATTTTATTTTATATTGTAATCAACAGATGTTTGTGATGATCAAAAAAAAAAAAACAGTTTATTTTTTTTTCAATTTGATAAAACAAAAAGATTTTGATATTAGGTTATAAATTTCCAATTTTTTTTTTTTTTTTTTATTATTTATGATATTCCAATAATAATTTTCCGATTTCAAAATTCATTCTATTTTAAACGAAAGAGAGAGAGAGAGAGAGAAAGAGAAAGAGGGAAGAAGTCTCCCTCATTCCCTTCTCACTCTCTCTCTCTCTATGAATACTTGTTGCTTTTCAAATTATATTTAATAATATCAAGTTTATTCGTAAATTCGCAATGCGAATGCAAGCAAACAAGGTGGCTCAGATGCGAGGAATCAAGTGATTAAACTAAGCAGGTGGGCGTCACTAGAAGATGGGAGCTAACCAGAGAAAACTTATGCTTACGAATTTAATCTCTGTTACTTATAACTAGCCCTTCCTGCGTGCTCCAACTGCCTCGGGCCCGCTTGCTGCCGATACTCGTCTTTCATTAATCGTATATCTCCATTCAAACAATTAATATAAGAAATACCCTTCACTTATCATAAAAAAAAAATTATCATTATTAGTTAAAATAAAATAATTTTGTTTTATGTAGTTTATAAATGAGGAGGGGATAAAGCAGTTAAGCTTATAATCCTGAGTTGACGACAACTCGAGTTCAAATCAACCTCATGGCAAAAAATTATCCAACTCTTTGTGAGATGCCTCCTCCTGAGGAATGAAACGGAAACCCACCTCAGTATTATTCCCATGAAAGTTACTCAGAGTGACCGCAACATGTCAGGTCTGGCACTAATGACTAAAGATGAAGGGAAGTTTATAAATACAGTACTCATGGGCGTAACTAGGGAGTGCCGGGACCCCCCCCCTCCCAGAAAGCTCCCTGCTCCAAGAAAAATTGAGAAAATATGGGGCTTTCCAGGCCCCCCGGAATATAGCTGGTCCCATGGCCCCCCTGCCAAATTCTGTAGTTCGCCCATGACAGTACTACTTACATATGCATATGAGAATTAAAGAAAAATTTTTCATTTAAGTATAGTGATAAATAAAATAAGACAGGGAAGGCAAAGATACGGAAAAGATTTTCTGAAATGTGGAATTTCATTTATTTAAACTCTGGAGAAGTGTCATTTGACATTTTATTAAAATAGAGTGAAAAATTGGGAGGGGGACGAATTGCAGAAGAACTTATTGCAGTTATATCCTTATTTATTTTATTTGTTTGATTTTGGGTTTCTGTTCTAATGCTGCAATTTTGATTCTAGACAAACACTTAAATTTCCATTTTTTTACTTTCTCTTACCTCTATATATATGTTAATATATATAGAGAGAGAGAAAGTATTGGTTTCATGTCAAAAATTCGATGTCGAGATTTTGATGGATCTTCACGTTTTGAGGTCCCCTGATTCCAAAAAAGTGGTTTTCGCGACATGGTCTGTCTGTCTGTCTGGGTTCAATTTTAAGCATGAAGTAATTGAGCTAGGAGGTTGAAATTTTATATTTCACTTTACTCTTGTACTCCATAGAAAAGATAGGAGAAATTTTATATCTTGAATTCTAATATATCGGCGGAAACTAAATATATGTCGAAACGAAAAATCTGGTGTGACAAGCACAAAACACAACTTTCTATTACCGAAGTTAAGAGAAAGTTGTGTGCTGTGTGACCTGTCACACCAGATTTTTGCTTTTAAAGTTTGCTTTTGTTTAATACGAAATAGCCCATAAAAACATAAAAGAAATACAAAAAATCGTTTTTTAACTTGATTTTTTGTTATTTTACATTTGCTATTGTTTACTACAAATCTTAAATTAAAAAGACTCTGATGTTCAGCAAAAATTTTCCCAATCGTAATTTAAAATAATATAAAAAAAATATAAAAATCAGTGATTTTTCTAAAAAAATTCGAAAAATTGCTCTAATTTCTACAAAAGCCAACTTTTTTGATGAAAAAAATTATTTTTCCCTTTATTTTTAGTTTTTTTTTTCCTATTTTTTATTTTATTTTTTGGGGGGCCCCCCCCCCCCTTAACCCCCCCTGATTTTTAGCGTACGAGAAACGAAGATTTCATATGCAGAAGGTGTAATTAATTTAATCTCTAGTTTATCTCTTTAGGAAAATGCGCTCTAATCAGATACGTTAACCACTTTAAAAAAATGATGGCCCACACCACACCGTGTTTAATATTATTATAAATAGATGAGAATGGAAACGGAATGAGAGAGCGAGGGGAAAGGTGATGATGAATGGGCGGGCTATCATTTAAATAATAAAGAGATGAAATAAGAGATCCTCCTTGCTCGTATAAATTCAAGAAATAAATTGGCAACTGGGGGACCATTTATGAGCCACAAAAGCCAAGGGGGGGAGGATAAAAAATAGATCTCTTTATAGAATTATAATGCACCAGCCTCTCTGACTTAACTGAATCAAATCAATAAATCAGAGAAAGAGAAAGTAAAAAAAAAGCAAGCTTTTATTTTATATAGTGGACGTATGTTAAAGAATTAATATTAATATTTAGCTACGAGGCGTAATTAAAAAACAAGCAACAGAAAAGAGAGCGAGAGAGTTTAAACTCCCGTGTAATTAATTATAGGGGGAAAAAATATCCATGTTTTTTTTAGAGCTCATATTATATGAGATACATTAAAAATTGAAATTAAAAAGTTTATTTTTTATGAATAACTTATTTATAGACATACTAGCCGCACCACCTGCCTTCGGCAGGTTTAGTGTCTAGTCAAGGGGGCGTGACTCCCTCCAACTGACTTCGTTAATCATAAGCCGTAATTTTTTGTTTCAGACAATTAATGTAAATTAGAAATCTGATTGATAAGAAATTTTGTAAAAAGAATTACAAGCTATTTTATATTTCATTTATTAACGCCCACTAAGCTTACATTTCGGTCTTGATTAAAAACATCTTCAGAGCTTTGTGCTGTCAATAGAGGAACATAAATAAATATTCAATTCACTTTGTTAGTGACTTGCACGACTAACTGCATATAAGGGGAAGTGAGTTTTATTAGTGTAGGGTCCGGTGGCTTGGTGCAATGGACAGCAAGCCTATGCCCCGGAAAGGCTGGAGATCCTGGGTTTGATTCCCAGGGGCCATGGGATGTTTGGCCTTGCCAATAAAAAAATACAGAATGCCTTACTTATAATGTTAATATTACTGCTATATATAATCACCGGCGCCCCAAGAGTGAGGCAGCAAATAAAAAAAAAAATTATAGTTTAAATCAGCGTTTTCCAAACTGGGAGGCGCGGACTAGTCTAAGGGGAGGCGCTCATATTAGCCACAGCGAGCAATTTTCTAAATTATTGTATAATTTTTATAAATAAAATAATAAATAATAGTTTGTATTAATAAATTTTTTAGCATTTTTTTTTAAATTTAAAAATGAATTTATTGTTATTATTAATTATATATTAATTAAGAAATTTTTAAAATAAGCTTAGATGATTTATTTAAAGATCAACTGTCAAATTAGTTCAGCATTCTTGCAATAGATGGCAGGCTAGTCTAACAGCCAATATAGTATTAGCCTATATTTATATATTTTTATGCTTTTATAAAAGATACATCATTTATAATAACATTTATAAAGTATTTATTGTTAAAAGATCAATGAAGATCAACCAAATGCATTAAATATTATTAGCTACCATTCTGACATCTCTTGGCAAATTTTTGAATTACTTGATTTTTGGGCATACTTTTTATGACACACTACGCCATCTTATCAGGAAAAACATGCTTGACCACTTCGCTCCCGTGCCCCCTTAAGTATATATTTTTCAGAAATGTTCATTTCACAAATGCTAGAAAATTGCAAAAAATGGTAAAAAGTTAAATAATTATCAAAGAAGGTAAAATTTTAAATATTTTCTTTTTATTATTAATATTACGTTTTTTTATAAACAAGGAAGAAAGAATCTTCATCGTATATTCATTCTTTCGTTCACTTTATGAAATTACACTTTGCCTTGTTGTTTATTCCATTAAATTATATACAATATTTCGAGGTAAACTTTGACAAAAATCCACTCATTGATGATGAAATAGAATAACTAAAAACTTTTCTCTTCAAAAAAATTAAAAAAAAAAAAAAAAAGTTAAAGAAGTGAAATAAATGTGCAAGTATTGACTTAAAAAAAACTTTTCTTTTTCTTGCACTTTTCATTTATAATTAAATAAATTCTTTGGTGGCAAAATCAACTTTTGTTATAATTTTCTTCTTTTTTTTTGTCATCATAATGCTAATTAAAAGTCCATTTGTCTTCAACTTTTCCCTTTTATCATTCTTTCTATTAATATATAAATAATTTTCTAGAAAGTACAGACTAATATTTTTTAAAATAAAGTGAAATAATAATAAAAAAATTCTGGTACACAACTTATGTACTGTGCTTGTCACTCCAGATTTTTTTGCGTCGAGATATATTTAGTTTCCCATAGCACCTTAGTTAACTTGCATTTCATAAGTAAAAAAAAAAAAGTAAAAACGTCAAATGGTTCAAAATTTCCATAGGTTTTTCAAAATTTTAATCTCATATTTGGACATTTTATACAAAAGAGAGAATCTTAAATAAATACAAAATTTCATAAGAATTGGAAAATTTTTTTTTAAATGTGTAAAAAGTTCAAAAGGGGACCCCCTTGTGAATCGAAATTAACATGCAAATCCCCATGTAGGGATATAACATTGGCTCTATGGAAGGAAGAGCCGTAAAATGAATTTGAAAAATCTGAAATACATCAGTAAAGAGTGCTTCGAAAAATTTTCCCGATATATTTTTTTTTAAAGATCATCTAAAAAATAGTTGATTTATGAATTTTAATCAAGATTGGTGCAGCGAAAAAGTATATCAGTAGAGTACTAGTACTTTTTGGTCTATTTTGTTCAAAAACTAAAATTTAGAAAATTAGATAATTTTTTCAGACCTTTATAAAAATATTTTTACTAAATGGAATTATTATAACTTACTTATAAAAATTAAAATAGGCCTATATGTTTAATTCCAAAAAACTTGGTGTGTTTGAATGAAAAGGCGGCAATTTTACGGGTACCGGTATATAATTACGTACTTTATTTTAATATAAATCTAATCAATTTCAATCCTATCACATTTAAAATTCTTTTTGAAAAAATATTTTTACTTGAAGAAATCAAATTTCCATTTGTTTGTTAGAATATATATTTTGGACAAGCTCAATCAAGACCTACACAATTTGTATAAAAGAGCATGTGGCTCGCGAGCCGCGGGTTGCCGACCCCTGATTTAATGAATCCAATGAGCAAATTCTATAGAGTCTCTTTTCATAATACATACACTTTATCGATTTGGATTTATTAAATAAATAATGATAAGAATCAATATATTAATATTTACGATAGCTTGACTTTGAGAATGGTCCTAGATGCGATCGAAACGTCGGCCCTGGCATATTAATTAATAAATATAAATTGAAAATCTACTAGCTGCTTGCTCAATAAACTAGATATTATCAGCTCCGTCAAACATATCTGTTAACATAGAGAGCTTTTATTTACAAAGATCATTGACTGGGCAGTGGCATAATCAGAGGGGAGGCGGCCTGGGTTTTTTAAATAATTTTTTTAAAAAGGGTGAATAAAAAGTAATAATAATCACCTCATGGAAGAGAGAAAGAGATAGGTTAGTTGGACAGACAGGAACTAGAGAACTGCATGAGTGCGTGTGTAATAACGATAACGCCTTCTCCTCTTCCTTTAGTTCTTGATGGCTATCTCTCTATCCCTGGGATTTATTTAATATTTGTTTGCCGTAAAACGCGCAATGTCCAGAAGGGCATATTGCAGTTAGTCTCGACCTCTAGAATAAAGAGCTGATTAAAGGTGAAATGTCACCACCAATACAAAATATTATCACCTGACCCCCCTCCAATTATAATTTCTAGTGTAGGCGTCGGCCCCAACAAAAAACTCAAAAGTAGAAACGTATCATTAGGGAAAATTGCCTCTTCCGTTTCCATATTGAGATGTTATTTATTTCGATAAAAAAATTATCTTATAATTGAAAAAAAAATTGGAATAAAAAAAATCTGGTGTGAATTGCCGCACAGAACACAACTGTCAATTATCGAAGTTAAGAGAAAGTTGTGTCCTGTGCTTATCACATCAGATTTTTTGTGGCGACATATATTTAGTTTCCGCCAATATATTAAAATTCAAGATTTTTTTTTTTTTTTTTTTTAATGATAAACATTCACATTTTTTTCCCATTCACACTCACTTTCACACCCACATACGCCAGTTTGACATCCAAATGGCTTAAATAAAATCATAGACCTGCCTGGGAACCGAACCCGCGACTCTTGCTTTGCTAGCTAGCACACTAACCACTACACCAAGCCCGAAGGCTTCATTGAGCTTATTATTAATTATACTCTATCCAAGTCATAATGATATTTTAGCTCTTGAGAGAAGGATGCTTTGCCTACGCACAAATCATTAATTTTTTAAACTACTATTTTCTTCCTTTTCTACATTTTTACTTTCTCTTACCTCTATATATGTAGGTAGGTGGGTGTGTTCAATTTTAAGCATGAAGAAATTGAGCTATGAAGCTAAAATTTTATATATAAGTTAAACACCCCCCGCGATCGTGCAAAATAAGCTTGGATTAAATAAAATCGGCCAAAGAGTACTAGTACTTTACTGATGCACTTTTTCAGTTTTTTTTTATTTTCTCAAAATTCGCTCTAACGATTTTATTTAAAATTCAAAAATCAATTATTTTTTAGATGCTCTTTCAAATGTATATTCTCATTTTGTCATTGAAATCTTCTGAAGACCACTTTACTCTTGTCTTCAACAGAAAGATAGGAGAAATGGTTGCCATGGTAACAAAATTTAAACATTTTCCCATACTTATAAATTTTAAATTGAAATAAATAGGGATGGGGTCTAAATGGCCTTAGATGCCGAAAAGACAGTGTGAATGTGTGTGTGAGTGTGAATGAGAAAAAAATCTGGTGTGACTGGCGCACAGCACACAACTTTCTCTTACCCTTCGGTAAGAGAAAGTTGTGCACTGTGCTGGTCACACCAGATTTTTTGTGTCGAGATATATTTAGTTTTCCATAGCACCTTAGTTTCAAACTTGCATTTTAAATGTTGATTGCTTGAAATAAACTATGGTTATTTTTCAAAATTTTAATCTCATATTTGGACATTTTATACACAATATAGATTCGTAAATAAATACAAAATTTCATAAGAATTGGAAAAAAAAATTTTAAATGCGTAAAAAGTTCCAAAGGGGACCCCCTTTTGAATCGAAATTAACATACAAATCCATATAGGAAATTAACATTGGCCAAATGCGAAGATAAGGTAGAAAAATTTAAAACGCGTAGAAAGAGAAGATAGTTTTGTGAGAGAGAGAGATATGTTTTCTCCGAAAAAAAAAATGGGCGTTTAAATAATAATTGATTTTTAATCTAAGAAAAAGAAAAAGATTTAAATTCGGTTACCATGGCAACCATTTATTTCTCCTATCTTTCCTATGAAGCACAAGAGTAAAGTGTGCTTCAAACAATTTTGAGGGCAAAACGAGAATATACATTTGAAAGAGCATCTAAAAAATAATTGATTTTTGAATTTTAATCAAAATCGTTAGAGCGAATTTTGAGAAAATCGAAAAAAACTGAAAAAGTACATCAGTAAAGTACTAGTACTTTTTGGCCGATTTTGATTAAAAGCTTATTTTGTCGGTCCCGGGGGTGTTTAACTTAAATATAAAATTTCAGCCTCCTAGCTCAATTCCTTCATGCTTAAAATTGAACACACACACACACACACACACACACACACACACACACAGACAGACAGACAGACAGACCATGTCGCGAAAACCACTTTTTTGGATTCAGGGGACCTCAAAACGTGAAGATCCATCAAAATCTCGACATCGAATTTTTGACATGAAACCAATACTTTCTCTCTCTATATATTTCATATATAGGGTACGAGAAAGTAAAAGTGTGAATGTTTTAAAAAAAAAAAAAAAAAAAAAACATAAATTGTATATCTTGAATTCTAATATATCGGCGAAAACTAAATATATGTCGAAATAAAAAAATCTGGCGTGACAAGCACAGAACACAACTTTCGAATACTAAGGCAAGAGAAAGTTGTGTGCTGTGCGCCAGTCACACCAGATTTTTTTAATTTGTTAAATTACTTTTTTTGCCTGTTTATATAGATAAATTATATAAAAAAAAGTTGATATTATCGATTTTATATTATCTTATTATTCATTATAACCCCTCAATGGAAAAAAAAACCACCGTGTGTATATCGTACAATATAATGATATTATCGCCATCGATATTTTCCAATTGGCTATTAAACATTATTGTTCACCAACATAGAGGGAGAGAGAATACAATTATGATTTTAAGCGAATTTTTTATTTTTAATAATCGTCCATCATTTATTTTATTTTATTAATAAAATCCATATACTCATATGATATGGCTAATAGTAGTATATCAACATTAACGATTGGGGCAAAAAGCTATTATCGGTAGGCCTATATTTGTAAATTCCGATTATAAATCATATTAATTATTTTTTTTCAAGAGTTAATAAAAATTCTGTTTAATTTTTATTTAATTCAGAGAATATTATTTTGCTATTTCAGGTAAGATTTTGTTATTTTTGTTATAAGTAGAAACGGGGACTATAGCCAGCGGGAGGCCCAACCCCCCCCTCCCCCCCTCCGAAATTCTGAAAAATCATAAAGAGAACATGGGGTTAACATTTTAAATAGAAATATTAGAAATTATAAAAAAAATAGACAATAACTAAAACCGATGGGCTTGTTGGATACAAATAAAATCACTACAGACTTTGGAGTTTGAAGTATCGTGGAGAACAACTTCTTCAATATTGAAGCTACTGAAGATAAAAAAAATTATAAAACATGTTTTAGATTATTTAAAATTTATTTATTTGGAAGGAGGGGATGAACTCCCGAATTATTCGAACCCCCTTCCTTCTCCCGAAAAAAATTTGAAACCTTGAGTAGAAAATCTTTCGATTTTTTTTAAATTTGTATGTCATCATGTTTTTTAAAGAGATCTCAATATTTGAAACAAAATGGGAAAATTTTAAAAGTGATTTTTTTCAAAAAAAAAAAATCTAGTATTTAAAATTTTTTCCGTATTCCCTGAAGATCTTGAATTATTATGTTAAAGGCAGGGGCAGATTAAGGGAGGGGGGGAGGCGGTGGGGGCGATCTCCCCTCCCCTCCCAAGAAGAAATTCATAATGTTAAAAAAACTAGTAATCTACAATGAAATTATGATTTCCTCTTTTTAATCATTCACACTTGAATTACTTATTCACAATCAATTTAACCATAAATAGCAAAAGGAGGTCTAAATCGGCCACTGATGCCGACAAAGGCCTTAAATAAAAAAAATTAAATAAAAACCGCCCTTCCCCCCGACAAAATTACATTAATCCGCCCTTGTGATAAGGGCGAAGTAGTTTCATATTTGTTCACCTGCTTATGTACGGTTTTCACTGGAAAAATCTTAACTAGTAACAAAAAAATCTTCCTCAATGAAGGCAAATGTGAATTAAAAAAATGTCTTTAAGAAAAATCTCTCCAATGTACCGTACTGTCGGAAACTAAATAAAAGTCGACACAAAAATCTGGTGTGAAAGTTGTGAGCTGTGAGACCATTCACACCAGATTTTTTATTTTAAGTTCAGTGTGTTATTACCTTCCAAATCTTTCAAATTATACCCCCCCAAAAAATCCTAATCCGGGCCCGATCCGGGAGGGGGACAGTGGGTACGTAAACAAGGGAGAGCACGAGGGGGGCGGGAATGGAAGAAAAAGTTTTACTAAAAAAGGGAAATTATATTAATTTTTCAAAAAAAAATTTAAAGAGGAAGGGGAAAAATAAAATTTTCCCCCCCCTAGAAGGTTCTCTAGGTTCCCCCCGTGAACTAAATTAAAATGGCCTCAGATGCCGAATTCAATTAAAACCACTGTATATCGGCTGCTGAGAATGCTGAGTGACGAAAGTCCGAAATTGATCAATTCAAGAAAAGACGTTTGGAAGTTTTCCAAACATAAATATTTAAGTAGCCGGGCAACAAATGAATAGGCCAGAATCAATAGCAAAGAATAGAAATATATTTTCGCCACTTTCGCACTCAAAGTTTGAGAAGACCGTTTTAACAACGTTTGATAGGCTTAACTCAGGGAAATTTGAATTTTTGGACTTTCGCCAATCAGCATTCTCAGCAGGCGATATATATAGAGATTAAATGGCACTAATGAATACCGTAAGTAAGAGATTAAATTATAATCTCTAAAATTTAGAAAATAACAGTTTTCATTTATTTATTTATTTGTAGAACGTAAAGGATTTGGCATATAAATGTTGCATGAAAATTCACGAAGCATTTCAAAACACGTTTCGTTTAAGTCCATCTTCTCTCTTTTTTTTTGTCTATCTTTAAAGATTTAATTCTTTAAGTGAATTGAAAGCTTAAGTCTTTAAGAGTGACAGAGAGGGAGGAGATTTGATGACTTAAGTCGGTGCTTTTAAGAGCCAAATGGAAAAAAAAATTCAACTTTGGGGATATTACAGAGTGTTTTATGTCAATCTCTTTTTTTTCAGTCTTTGCTGAACACTTTGGCATTGGTCAGCGTTGTTGGTTGGAGAATTTGTTTGCTGACAATGCTAGAATATAAAGTTTAATGAATTTATTTATTTTTTTCTCTAAACAGAAAGAAGCGTCGAGTTGGAATTTTTGAGGATATGGTGCGAATAAAATAAATAAGACACACATCAAGAATGATTTCAAAACTTTTGTCCCAAAAAATAAAATTGAGATTGGATTTGGTTTGAAATCTATCTAACAAGAATTGAAATCCAAAATCTCTCTAAGGATCTAGAATCGAAACTAAATCTTTTTTCAAAGGGATTTAGTTTCTGGATTTAAAATGGTCAAAAAAAAAATTAATTAAGCTTATTATTGGCAGGAACTTTTTCATGAAAAAAAGAAGTCAAAGAATTTTCTCGAAGGGAAAAATTTCTTCTCTCAACGCTCCGAAAATATTTCTTAAATAATAATGTCGAATGACAATTTATCTAAAAATAGGATTTACAATCCGAAGATTCCATCCGGTAGCTGGATATTAGGAGCATATTTTTATTGAAAATCACATCGGATTGGGGATCGTGATCTTTCCACTTAGTACATCTAAAGATCAGATCGTGATCTTAGGGAAAAACAAATTTTTATTAATTGGGCAAAAACTAAAAACAAAAATTACTATACAAAATATAATACAAATATGAATAAAAAATTCGATAAACTTTTAGTAAAATTTTCAAATAGCATTAATAATTGTAGTCATAATGATAGGTTTCTAATTTAACTAACAGGCAGATCCCAGTGGCGGTACTGAATACCCTTAGCCTTGACCCTAAATTTAATTTTGCTATATCTAATAATAAATATAATGGTAGAGATTTGTCCCTGGCTTTCTTAGAAAAGACTTTTAAAATATAAAATACCGAAATGTAGATAATCCGATTGATGATATAAATAAAAATCTGGTGTGACTGGCGCACAGCACACAACTTTCTCTTACCTTCGGTAATCGAAAGTTGTGTACTGTGCTTGTCTCACCAGATTTTTTGTGTCGACATGTATTTAGTTGCCGACAGTACGGTACATTCGATTTTCAAGATGTAAAATATATAAGTATGGAAAAAATATTTATATTTTGTTACCATAGCAACCATTGAAATCTCCTATCTTTCCTATGAAGAACAAGAGTAAAGTGGTCTTCAGAAGATTTCAATCACAAAATGAGAATATACATTTTATAGAGAATCTAAAAAATAATTGATTTTTGAATTTTAAAAAAAATCGTTGGAGCAAATTTTGAGAAAATCGAAAAAAACTGAAAAAGTGCATCAGTAAAGTACTAGTACTTTTTGGCTGATTTTGTTCAAAAGCTTCGTGTCACGTCCCATGGGGGTGCCTAACTTAAATATAAAATTTCAACTTCCTAGCTCTTTTCGTTCTTGAGATATTTTGTTCACAGACACACACACAGACAGACCCACACACACACAGACAGACCATGTCGCGAAAACCACTTTTTTGGATTCAGGGGACCTCAAAACGTGAAGATCCATCAAAATCTCGACATCGAATTTTTGACATGAAACCAATACTTTCTCTCTCTATATATTAACATATATATAGAGGTACGAGAAAGTAAAAATAGAATTAGAATACAAATAACCAATTTATTATTAAAATCTAAATATGTCAATGAAAGTGAGGACTTTTACTATAAGCACATATTCAATGACATCAGAATAACAGGCTAAATCCTGGAATACGGGAAGTAAATTTTTATTAATATTGGGAAGTTTTTCAGGGAAAATTCACCCACCCTTCCCTTTATTAGTCTAAAAGAGGTATTGGCATTTGATCAGCCCTCACACAAATCTTCCAAAAACATTTTATAAAGAGGCCATAGAATTATGCACTAAATATAATTATGTAAAATTTGATAACAACATTTATAGAGCCAAGAATGGCTTACCCATAGGGGGTAGTCTCTCGGGGATAGCTTCTAAAGAAACTGTTCCATGAGATTATAGAGCCCAAAAATTTACTTTTCTTCTTCCTCTATGTAGATGACAGTTTGACAGCCATCAGGAACGAAGATATAGATTTAGTTTTAAGTGAATTAAATAATTTTCATCCAGCGCTAAAATTCACTATAGAAAGGGAAGTGGATAATTCTATAACATTTCTCGATTTAAAAATAGTAAGAGGGGATGATGGTGGTTTGAAATTTGATGTTTTTAAAAAGCCTGGGACGAGTAACCGAATTACGAATTATAATTCTAGGATTCCAATCCAGTACAAGATCAATACAATAAAATACTTTGTTAATAGAATTTTCAAATTAAGCGATGAAGAATATATTGAAAATAATTTGTCAAAGGTAATAGAAAGAGGGAAAGAAAACTCCTATCCCCCATATTTCAATATATAAATTTGAAAAAATTTCGACCAATGAAAGAACAGTTTATTTTTAAAAATTATTCCTGAAAATCAGTACAATAGTGAAAATCATTAAAAAAGTGTTTCAAATTCCAAGCTAAACTCATATTCAATAATGAATTCAAGTGATTTCATACAATTGATAATTATGCCTAAAATGAATAATTAATATTAGCAATAGGTTTTTATCTAGCATTTCAACAATAGTATTAAGGACCATTCAAAACACTTTGTAGTTAAAAATCTATCTTGTTTAAAAATTTTCAAAAACTGTTGCAAAAGTGGACAGACAGAGATCTATTTTCTTTTATAATATAATTTCGAAATAAAACTAGGTCTCCCGTAAGGGCCTTCTCCTTCTTCAAGCGCCCCCCGTTAACCTATAGCCTACACCAAACCCATTAATTTCTGTTATCTGACTATACCCCTTCAATAACATTATCAAGCTGAAAAGTTTCAAAATCCAACAATCAATTCACTCAACAAACAGCTAAAACCCCTTTCAAACATCCCAACAATCTAAAACCCCTTTCAAAACAACTTGAAATTGAAAATCTACCTGTTTTAAAAATTCAAAAATTAATTTTTTTAAAAAGTTCTATTATTTTATTGGTCGAATTTTTTCTCGTTTAACGCATATTTTATATTAGTTGTTTAATTGTACAAAGTTTCATTGAAATCGGAATTTCATGTTTGGGTTACTTTACTTGTAAGACAAGAAGCAAGAACTCTACCTCTGTACCCAGGGCCACACCAACAAGTTGAGAAAATTGGATTGAGAGTAATGGCGGGTTCCCCATTCTCGACCCTGACCAGTAGCAACAAATTAACAAATTCGAGTTTTTTCACAATTAGCTATTGAAACATAACCCAAGAAAATTTCGAAAGTCCTCTTTAATCAAGTTGAAAGAATAAAAAAAAAAAAAAAAAACGTTTCATTTTTGATGTAGGTCAAATATACATAGGAACATCCCCGGAATTTTTTTTTGTTATTTTTTAAAATGCTTAAGAGACACTTTTTATAATTATTTGAATGCTCTCTCGCTCTTAGGATGAGATATTTCATTATTTTTTTTTTTACCTTAGTTTTAAACTTTACATTTTTTTTATTTACTCTTTTCCTTTAATATAAACGCCGGATTTTTTAAATGAAGGATTTATTTTTGCCAATTTAATAATAATATAAATTAAAAAATTTTAACTTATTCAGTCAGCCTCTCTCTCTGTCTTTTCTCCTTTGGGATTTATTTTAAAATATATTTCTTCTCTTTATCTTTTTATATATAAAGTTAAAGAAAAAAAAAGTAAGCATGTTTTATTTTAATCCTTCCATCTGTCAAGAAAAAAGAGAGAATTAGAAATATATTTTTTAAAAATAGGACTTTTATTCCATTAAATTAAAGGTGATATTTTTATGCAGAGGCGTTCGTTAATCTTGTGAAGTTTTCTGGGCGAATTTTCTCTCTCAAATAATAAAATTAAAATTTTTTTTTATTTCAATTTGAAGACATTCGGCTGCTGAGGCCATTTTAGCTTAGAGTACAATTATATATGATATTAAATAGGTATTTCCGGCCAAGGGGTACCACCGGATAAAGGGGGTAATTCCCCCCCCCCGAGATTTAAAAAATATTCTTCTTGGAAATTAAATTTTATTTTTTAAGGGGGGGGGGGGGTGCTTCATTTTGTCATTTTTGAGATATTCATAGAACTATTGTGTTCTTTAGATATACCTCTTAAATACCACACAAAGAAGTTCCTTGATTTTACAATAGTTGGTCGCATATAATAAGTGCAAGTTCTCTACTTGGCCAGCTAGTGATGATTTGAGAAGTAAGATATTTTTTTTTCTATGTCATAAGCCATAGCAAAATGGCGTCGAAATCTGGAGTGAATGCAAATTTCTCTCGTGTCAAAGGGCTTCTATGAATAAAGTTTTATGAAAATGCATTAACAAAAACGTTATATCTTTATAACCATAGAATAATTAATTAATAGACCTATTAATATTAACAATACCACTTGGATAGAATATCATTTGAAAGCAATTAGAAGTTAAATATCTATTGGTGTGGAAGAATTTCTTTAAGTTTACTTAAATCAAATGTATGTATTCTTTCTCAAATAGTGGATTTTCTTTAAATAAGTGTATTCAGTCTAAAATAATTTTTACATAAAATTTATGTGGTCTTTTTAGAATATTTTATA
This sequence comes from Euborellia annulipes, assembly GCA_023213315.1. Classification (NCBI taxonomy): domain Eukaryota; kingdom Metazoa; phylum Arthropoda; class Insecta; order Dermaptera; family Anisolabididae; genus Euborellia; species Euborellia annulipes. Next base: position 6,771 of record JAKCPI010028638.1, on the reverse strand, counting down.
AAAAAAAAAAAAAAAAACGCCTTGTCACCTGGGAAAAATATTCCGACGCCTATGCACTTGACAATCGATTGTTGAAGTGGCCAAGAATCCGGTGGTGATTATTCAAACACCATGGTATGTCTATAATTTTTTTTGTAATCTTTTCCCGAGTGGATAAAAGAAAAAGTTGTACTGAACAGAAAAAAATTAAATATTTCAACAATACAAAAAGATCACCCGAGTAAAAATGAATAAAAATGCTCGAGGGATACACACGCCCGCAGCAGGTTTGACACACAGGGATACACACGCCCACACCAGGGACACATATTTTTCTTCTGGTCACTTTCGATCTACCGTGTGTGTCCCTGGTGCTGGCGTGTTTGGATCCCTCGCAAGGGCGGATACAGGGGGGTAAAGGGGGGGGGTAATTACCCCCCCAAATTTGAAAAAATACTTTTTTTTGAAAAAAAAATTTATTTTTAATGTAAGATTTTAAAAATTAATACTTAAAAATTTGATTTGTATTTATATTCTGGCAAACAAGTACAGAATGCGCCTTTAAATTACCGAAATTAAGAAAAAATTGTGTGCTGTGCGACCAGTCACACCAGATTACCCCCCCCCCCCCGAGAAACATCTCTGGATCCGCCCTTGATCCCTTGATCATTTTTAATCATTTTTACTCGGGCACGAATATCAACTCCTAAAGAGAGTCTCGATCCGAGACCGAAACGTCAATTTTTTAAATTCAATTTGGCAGCCTATAAATATTTATTTTTTACATCCTTGGCAGCCACCTTCTTTCTTAACTCTATGTAAATTTTCACTATAATTTTTTAATAAAATTTCCAAGCGGTAAAGTAAACTTTTTTTTTATCATTTTCCAATGATTTGTTTCCAAATAATAAAAAAAAAATAACGCTTCAATTTTTTTTATGAAATTATTAGAAAACCATTAGATACTTTCTTTAAGGGGACTCAGAGAGAGAGAGAGAGAGAGAGAGAGAGAGAGAGAGAGAGAGAGAAGAGAGAGATGTACTGTAAAAGAGATTGAACTTTAATAGCTTTGCATCACATTCAATTAATCTTGAATACGAATTTCCCCTTTTCTCTTGGCCACCAGCAGCAGGTCGTCATCATTATCATTATTATCATCATCATCATCTTCTTGAGAGTAGTAAGCTTACTGTGTGTAATCGCTATCGTTGTCGCCGTTGTCGTTCGTCCTCCTACTACCCGATAGATGGTGCAATAATTCTCGACGATTAATCATGTTTAATCCACAAACAGGTACCCTTGATCCGGCGTCCATTAGTCTCTCCGCTTCAATGGAGAATCATCACTCAATCTTTGCATTAAGCGAACTGAGAGAGAATCCAAGGAACGCAAAGGATTGTCAATTAATTATAAGGACTCTCTCTCTCTCTGCTCTCTTTCGAGCTACTATCTCTTTCTCATATCTCTCTTTTTTTTTATTTTTATTTTTTTTTTTTATTTGCCTTATTAAGACATGGAGATTTAAACTATTAGTGGCGTGAATATAATTGAAAAAGAAAAAAAAATTTTTGTTTACATAGCTACTTACAGGAACCTATAATCAACAGTTATATTCTATAGTTTTTGTTCTAAACTATATATTGTAGGTATGTAATACCCAGGGGCGCCGGAACGAATTTAAATCAGGGGGGGGAGGGCAAAAAATTTTTTTTAGAAAACTAAAATATTTTTAATATGTTCAAATAGTATTAAACAAAAACAAATCTACTATAAAGCTTTAAAAATTTTAAATAAAATAACAATTTTAATAAAATTAAAATTTTAAAAAATTTGTTAGTGATTTTATCAAAAATTTTTTTAAGGCTATATTTATACTATTTGAAGGAAATAAATATTTTTAATTTTCTTCTTTTAATTCAATATAAAATGTTTTTAGAAATTAGAAATACAATAGGGTCTATATAAAATATTTTGGAAAAAAATGAATTTCTTACTCTTTTAATTTAAAAGATTTTATTTTTCAAAAGTAAAAATGTATCATTTTTAAAAATAAATGAAATAAAAGAAGACATATTGCCCCCCTCTGCCCCCTCCTATAGGATGCCAGGGGAGGGGGCAATGTACCCTTGCTCTCCCCCCCAGTTCCGGCGCCTATGTTAAAACCTTACATAGAAAGTATTAACAATAAGGCAGTCGAAAGCAAATAAAGAAAAAATATTTCTCTTTTTCAGCTTTAATACAAATGTCGACGTTTCGGCCGATTTTCCCGCCCTTCACCAGGACATGTGCTAAGTTTGTCTCGAGCTTAGAGGGGCTCTTGGCAATTCCTGGGATGCTGTTGTTGCAAACAACAACGAGTTGCCAAGAGCCCCTCTAAGCTCTAGCTAAACATAGAACATGTCCTGATGAAGGCCGGAAACGTCGACATTTGTATTATATTTGTAGAATATTTTTTCTTTATTTGCATTCGGCTGTCTTAAGGTCTATTTTCACAAGACGTGCCGTGCCCCTGCCATCCCGGTTTTCTTCCACTCTAACCAAAGCATATCTCGACACAACGGTGTAACAAGCACAGTACACAACTTTCGATTTCTTAAGGTAACTATGACACCCAATTTTTGTGTCTTTTGGAACAATGAATGGTGAAAATCCCTTAGTAGGGCTTGAAGTAACTGGAGGGGTCTGCGTAGTTAAATATTATTATATTGATGTCAAGTCGTGCATGGACCAATTTCGGTGGAGAGGTGATAGTGCTCACTAAACACATTCCTACTCATTTCTTGTTCTCTTCATTAAACTTTTATTCTCTCTTTCAATTTTTAATTAAAAAAAAAAAACTGAATGCAATTTCATTTAGATTAGATAAATCATTTGTCATTAAGGAAAAAAAAAAATAACCATTTACACCGTTTTTAAGAATGAATTTTTTTTTCCATTACATTTCTATCCATCATGATCGTAAAAAGCTTCCGTCTCACTTCCTATTCGTTTTCGTTTAATGACGTTTTCTTTTATCAGAAAAATTTACAATTACACTTAAAGGAAAATGCATAAAAATATGAGTGAATTTGATTATACTAAGGAGATAAATATTTGGCCAATAGAAACTGTCTTGAAAAATAATTAATCATCTGTTTAAGCAAGTTTCGGATTCGGTTTCAGCTAAAAATCTAGTTTCGGTCGGACCCTAGTTTAAAGTCAAATATATAAAAATATTTTAGAAGAATGGCAGGAGGTGGCAGCCAGAAAGGAGCGTCTCCAAAACAATGAAACTCCCAGATATTCGCGACGTTTCGGTTGAAAATAAAAATATTATCTCTATCTACATATAAGCCTTAGTAAATTTTATATTATTTTCTAAGTGGATTACTCCTCCACCTGGCTCTCATATTAATAATTTTCCCAAATACAGGAAGAATTCTCGAAGAACAGAGTGTAATTATTGCAATAAAGGACCGGCTCACCTTTTCTATTCGGATTAAATAATATATGAAAAAGAAGACAATACTTAGCACTGTAATAATCTGAGATTAGAGATTGAACAAAATAACATGGGTACCCGAATATTGGAAAGCCCAAATACTCAAAAAAGACTCCACTCATCACAATTATTAGTGACAAACAAAAGTCAGCGCAATTGCTTAGTTCAATCTTCTTTTAACCATAAATGCTAAAATAAGCATTATTGCACGAGAAACGTCATGTATTCGCAACACCAAATAAGTCAAAAGGAATACCTCAAGCACACACCTCTCCCCCCTGAACGGACTAAATAATGTCCTATGTTCGGAGCGGGGACGGAATCTCTACACCAAAACTCTGCCAGTTTGAATCCACGTCAAACGGGGGCCCGGTTGCCATTCTTACCAAATTCATCAAAGTTTCTTTCTACTCTCACACTCGACCCGGCTTTGGGATATCCATCTCTTCACTTCCTTCCCTCTAATACTCTAATAGCCCCTCTTCACTTCACTCCACATCTTCCCATCTCACCTTGTTATTTATTAACTTTGTTAATAAAACCAATTAAAAATATCAAAGCTTATTATTTACCCCCACACGTGAATTTAAGTTCCCACACACCCCCTTCGGCAATACAACAACTCGACCAGTGCTCAAACCACTTTTGGGCATTACAGCACAATAAAGTAATAAGCATTAAAGCAGCAGCTGTGAATTTATCTTATGAGAAAATATATATTTTTTTTAATAAAATGAAATATTTTAGAAAAGCATTTATTATTAAAAAGAGTTATTTGTTTCCATATTGGTCTGTTAATAAAATAACATTAATCTAAAAACTTGCACAATTAAATTTACATTAACCCAGGACTTGCTAAAGGTTAGTTTCTTTATCAGATTAAAAAAAAAATACATTTTATTATTATTTATCACTTAAATGAAGGGAACTCGTGAACCCCCCCCTCCCCCCGCCCCTGGTCGCTCTATCGTGAATAATTTATCTAATAATTTCAACTCTAGCTCTCTTTTTTAATTAATATATCGTCACATCTAAATGGTAATCAAACTAATTTCAATTCCCCTATCTTTGAATCTAAAGTAATGAATTATTAGCAGAAGGTTAATTAAGGGCCTGAAAAATCTTTGGGAATTTTTTTAGAGGGGAAAAAGCACAAATTCAGCAGCATCTATCAATAGCGAAAAAGATTTTAAACAGGATGATAATAAATTGGATATAGGAGACATAGCAGTCAAGGAAATTAAAAAAAAAAAACTTTAAGCAAGGTGAATAGCTGAATCAATATGAAGGATGAATAAAAAGGCTAAGCAGCTATTATTATTTGTTTATTGCCTTCAAACCCACAGCAACGTTTCGGTAGACTCGATGCAAACAATCTGAACCCTAGCCTTGAAGATGGTCGCATAGTCGACCGAAACGTCGCTATTTGAATGCAATAAACAAATAATGATAGCTGCTTAGCCTTTTTATTTATTCTTCTATATTTTATGTAATTATTAATTGTCAAAGTTTCGGTCGCTAATCACAATATTCATCAGGATAATTAATTGTTAAAATATAAGGCGTAGAGTATTATTATTGATTGTCATTGTCAATTATACAATGAATATTTAACTCAACGTTTTGTGAGGTGTCGTCATCAGGCCTTGTGGTCATGTGATTAAAAAAAGAAAAAGATATGGATGCTTTTGAATTTGTGGCTGTGATGAAATTATAATGGAGAGATGGAGATATCACCCAAAATGGAATGCTCGGAGGTTCAATAAAACTCCCAGAATAAGACGTTTCGGCTTGAATGTATTTGGCCATCTTCAGTTATTGGGAATTATACACATAATGTAAGTGCACATGTGATTGAGTCAAGCTTTGTCTACAATAAAATTTATTTGCTTCAAACAAAATTTTATGACTACAATAAAATTTGTTTGCTTCATACAAAATTTTATGGCCCCTGTGCACAAGATCCAGAAATAAAAAAAAAATTATCTCATGTCAGATCTTGTGCAAACGAGCCATAAAATTTTGTATGAAATAAATAAATTTTATTGTAGACAAATCTTGGCTCAATTACATGTGCAATGTAACTTACATTATGTGTATAATTCCCAATAACTGAAGATGGTCAAATGCATTCAGCCGAAACGTCTTATTCTGGGAGTTTTATTGAACCTCTAAGTATTCCATTTAGGTTGATATCTCCATCTATCCATTATAATGAGAAGATATAGATACTGGAGCCTACACTGTAAAAAAATCTTAATTTTAGTGTGTTTTGGAATACTAAATTTACAAATTGATGTGTTCAAATATTTACAACAAAAAAACATTTTTTGAGTACAATATTCTTCGAGGAAATAGAGTATGTATTGTAATTTTACATATATTATAGTATTCTTTCGAAGAGTTTGCGAATTCTAAAATTTTGCACACAATTGCATTCTAATTTTTTCAAAATGTCTTTCGAAAATTTACAATACATTTGTAAATGGTTTTGCAAAAACTTACTAAACTTAGTATGTTTATGTATAAAAATTTGCTTCCTACATTATTTTTTACAATCAACAAATTTTTTTTAATCATAGATAGAGAGACAAAAAAATAGATAATTCATGTGAATTTTTTTGCTGAATGGATCTCATGAAATTGAACTTTTTTTTAGATTGATAAAATTTTTCAAACTATCATTTTTCTAGTGGTTTTAATTTTAATTTTCCCCTCTACCAATTACACAAAATCAATAAATTAAATATTTATAAAAGATGAAATTTGAATTATTTCAAGCTCTTAAAAAAAGAAAAAATTGATGATGATTTTCATTGATTGATTAGTTTTGATAAGACTTGATCTAAATGGAAATGGAAATATTATTGAAAGAAAAAGAGAGAGAAGCAATACATAAAAAATTAAAATGAAAATTTCATCTGCATTAATTAATGAGAGAGAGAGAGAGAGAGAGAGGAGAGAGAGAGAGAGAGTTGTACTTATTTCTTCTCTTTTTAATTCATTAAATTTTTTTTTTAGGGAGGGGAGTAGGAGGGTTAATTATTCCTTCTCTCACTCACTCAGTTGGTTTCATCGTAAGAGATGAGATGAGATGAGATCCCTATCAAACATTGACCCTAATAACATTGTCCCCTCTCTCTCTCCTGATTTCCATAATTGATTCGACAAGATTGCAGATACTGGCGCTGATATAATTAATTGTTAGTTATACATTGTTCATCAAATATTAATTGCTAATACTAAAATAATGTCTTATAACGTGTCCCTTAATGTCCTTCTATTAATAGGCAAGATTAGATAGAATAAAA
>JAKCPI010028637.1:0-30812 GCA_023213315.1 Euborellia annulipes | reverse complement strand
AATTATACAAATTTTTAATGGATTTTATTGAAATGCATTTTTATAGAGTATCTCAAATAATATTTAAGATAAAGATTTTTTTTTAATTTTTCTTCGTTATTTTGCAGATCCCTGTTTGCACGCTGATTGCTCAGGATCACCAATCCCGCGCTTTTCGCATCGCTTAACCGCAACGTTTGGGGTGAGCGTTACTCTTCTCCGCAGTCCGGGAGAACAGGAACTATTGTATCGCAAAGTGAGCAAGTATTAATTATTATTATCGATTATTGTAAAGTATTGTAAACAAAGCAAGCATTGATCACTGATTGTTAATTATTCTAGTGTTCAATGAGAACAACAGTTCTCAGTACAATAAAATTTATTTATTCGTCCTTTCTCAAATTCAATTGATAGCAACTTTTCCTTTCTTTTACTTGTATTTAGAGCAAAGTATAGGGTACATGTTAAAAATTTGGAGAGGAAGATTTTAGTTAAATGTGTAATTAGACACTCTTATCTCTCTTTTCCTTTCTAAGGGCTGTTCAAATCTATTTCAGATTTCATCTATAACGTCAACTTGCCTACTGTAGATAATTAATGACAATTATCTAGCAGCTGGCATCAACAAGTCTCTTATGAAATTTTGCCACAAAATTTACTTTTTATGAGATGATTAAATTAAATGATTTTTTTTTTTTTTTCTTTTCAAAATACTCTAATATATTATTATTATATATACATATATATTTTTTTATTTAATTAGGTGAAAATTTATTAAACTTTTATGAGTCATAATAAATAAATATATATAGACTCTACTCGTTTTGAATATCTATATGGTCGTTATAATTTATGAATAAATTAAAATAAACAAGTTAATTTAATAAATTTCTCTATATTTTAACACACCGGAGTTTGTTATTGACAAAATTATTGAGTTGACTATTGAGTGGGCAGCGGATTTCAACAGCAAGTAACTTGAATTTAAATTCAACTAACGACCCGGCCTGCGGAGGACCCTCTTAATTAAGAAAAAAAAATATTATCCCAATCCAGTGCTTGCTTGAAGATTTGTTTGCAATCATAGAATACATAAATGTTTCCTCATACATTTCCGTAACTTCAACAATTAATAACTCAAAGAGTTATAGGGATTTCAGGACGAAAATAATTTTCCTGTAATCCCTAGAAAGTCCTCTTTAAGCATATAAAATTTATGAATTTTTAATTATAGACTACATTTTGTATTAATTCTTAAAAAAAAAAACAACGTTTCGACTACTTATTCTGCTAATCGTTTTCAAGTACTGTGCACTTGTTTCGATTCAATCGAACTAACCTCCAAAGGACACCTACGTGAAGTTAGTAGCATTTTATATGCAATGAAGTTAGTAACATAATATCATTCCCATGAAGTTAGACACCATCATCACACCAAGTGCTATACAATAATTCGAAACGTTATACAGTATTTAGATTTTTTATAATTAAAAACATCCATAATAATAAAATAATTTCAGGGAATTATTATATAAAATTCTCTCGAATTTGGGATTTGTTTTTACGTTAATGAATAAACTTGGACTCCTCTAAGGCCAGCGCCTGGCATGTAGGCATCAAAACACTACGCGCCTGTAAAATCTGCCTAAGTTTCTGATTTCTTCCCCCTCCAGTCATTCAAATGTTCTTAAGCCTTTTAGATACCTTATTTTAGATAGATATTTAAAAACTTTTAGGCGTCCTATGAATATTTTATTGTTAAACAAAATCACCTTCCAAAATATTTTCTTTTTAATACTTTTATTTAAATTGCTTTTTCAAAGTCATCAATTTTTGTTCAATTTTATTTTTTAAGATACTTCTCGATGAGAAAATTTTTCAAATTTTTATATATATGGGTCATTTCCCTTTTTTAATATCTTTATGAAAAAATACTTAAAAGTTTTAAATAACTGCTTTTATTTAAATTGAACAAAAAGAGAAAAATAATTTCATTTTTTTTGTAAAAATTGATGAATATTTATGGCTTAAAATAAAAGCATGGGGCGTTAGTTGATAGATTAATGAATTGTCTATTCTTTGACGGACAGCCCCACGCTTTTATTTTCATTCATAAATATTCAACAATTTTAACAACAAAAATAAAATTATTTCTCTTTTTTTAGTTCAATTTAAATAAAACCATTTTTTTATTTTAAATTATTTATTGAAAACGCAGAAATTCCTCTACTGATTGAATTATAAATACAAAATTAATTTTTTTTAAAGATATTTTCATGGTCGACTAATCGATAAATATATTTTTTTTTACGTCACTTTGAATAAATTCTATAATTTTAACTTAAGCTAAAAATTCACATGAGTTCATTTTTAGATCTCTCATAAAAATTAAGAGATCACTTAATAAACTCTATCAAAAATTGTTAACCCAATAAATTCCAATTTTAATTCATTTATATAAAAATAAAATATTCTTTTGACATGTGGATTTAAATTGAGATTAAAAAAAAAATCTTTTTTCCTGTTTTTCTTAAAAATTGAAAATTAAAAATATCTTTCTAATTCTATTTTAATTTTAACTTCGAAACTCAATCCAGATTTTATACTTATATTTTGACTTTCTCTTACCCCTATATGTAAATATATATATATATATAGAGAGAGAGAAAGATGTCAAAAATTTGATGTCGAGATTTTGATGAGTATACACGTTTTGAGGTCCCCTGAGTCCAAAAAAGTGGGTCCCGCAAAATGGTCTGGCTACAAAATAAACTATGAATGAAATGACCTACGAGGTTGAAATTTTATATTTAGGTTAGGTACCACCCTGGCACGTAACAGCAAACTTTTGAACAAAATCGGACAAAAAGTACTAGTACTTTACTCATGTACTTTTTCACCATTTTCGGATTTTCTCAAAATCCGCTCTAAGGATTTTGATTAAAATTCATAAATCATTTATTTTTTAGATGCTCTTTAAAATATATATTCTCATTTTTCTCTCAAAATTGTTTAAAACACACTTTACTCTTGTACTTAATAAAAGAAATAGTTGCCATGTTAATAAAATACAAAAATTTATAAATAACTTTACACAATTTCGACACAAAAATCTGGTGTGGCAAACACAGCACACAACTTTTAATTACCGAATGTACAGTGAGCGCCACAATTAAGTCCCCACTTGATAGCTTTAGCCTTAAGTATAGTATACTAAAAGGTCGTAAAATCTGGTACAGATGATTTTATTTTACCTTTTAAAATTTAAAATTATTTCACCATTTACCATATTCCATACCATATACTTAAGGCTAAAGCTATCAGGTGGGGACTTAATTGTGGCGCTCACTGTACCATAAGAGCGACCAATCACACCAGATTTTTTATATTATTTCTGACTTAATTGCAAAGTAGATTAATAAATAAATAAATGCCTTTATTGTATGTATGTGTAGGCACACAAGCCTACACTATATTTCTCCCCCCACTTATGTCCTACATTCTGCACGGCACGCTTCTAGCTTAATCAAAGCTTATTAGCTCCTCTCAAGCCAACTCGTGCATGAATACCTACAAGTTTGACTCTCTCCTAGTCTTTGCATTATTAATTTTAATAACATTTCTAAGGGATGGATGTCATTTGAATTAAACCACCCCCCTTCCCTCCCCCTGGGATTCATTCGCTTATTTATAAATCATCTAGTGTAGATATTTCACTGTTTGTTATTATAAAGAATTGAGCCTCTTAGTTATTACATATTATTATTATATATATATATACTTCATCCTCTTCTATCTCCATCTCCCCTAAATTATGCCGACGTCCCAGATGTCTGACAAGATGGCGTAACAAGCTGCCTCTTCTATCTCTTCTATAATAAATTCGTTTGCGTATAATTAATCAAATCACAATAACTGTCAACAGAGATACTCAGTGTTGGTGGTGGCTTCTCTCGCTTCGTCTTCTTGGCTTATGCCAATCTCATGGGACCTAAACTTTAAAGGATGGTTCGTGTTTTTTTTTCCACCCCCCTCCCCCCTTCCACCTGCTCTTTCTCATTGTCCAATTGTCTAATTCCTTATATTGACTCCCCCTACGATTAATTAATGCGGTTTGCCTATTAGTGTCAGTCCATATTGAAGTGCAAGGGTTACTAATGGCGCTCACGCCTTGTATTAGTTAAATCGTTCTTCTAGACAACAACATAACACATTTATTCTAAGGGTAAAACCTTCGGTGGAGGGTTCTTACACCCCCACGCCAATGGCAAAATATTAACTTACCATTAATTTATTAGACAAGCCAAGAATGATTAATCATTTCTGATTAGCTATCTTAGTAAATATTTATTAATCTAAATTCCTAAACCAAAACAGTGGATAAGAAAATTACAAAGAAAAAAATCTGGTGTGACTGGAAGGGCAAGAGACAATTTCCTTCGGTTGTGCACAGTGCTGGTGACACCAGATTTTTTTGTTATATTTAGTTGATCTTAGTAACTTGACCACCCGATTCATAGATAGCGCTGAGCTACGAATGCTTCCACATCAGAAATGTGTACTTGAAACGATTTCTACGAAAAATTTCACTGATATACTTTTTAAAGAGCAACTGAAAAATAGTTCATTTATGAATTTTAAACAAAATTCTAGGAGCGAATTTTGAGAAAATCGAAAAAAACTGAAATAGTACATCAGTAAAGTACTAGTACTTTTTGGCCAATTTTGGTCAGAAGCTTATTTTCACCCCTTGGGAGGGTGCCTAACTTAATTATAAAATTTCAACCTCGTACGTGCTCTTTTAGTTTCTGAGATATTTTGTTCACAGACACACAGACAGACCATTTCGTGAAAAGCACTTTTTTGGACTCAGCGGACCTTAAAACGTGAAGATTCATCAAAATCTCGACATCGAATTGTTGACATGTATGGAATACTTTCTCTATATATATTTCATATATAGGGTAAGAGAAAGTAAAAAGTAAAAAAATATTCACGCTCTGTTTGGGATCAAATTCCTGTAATTTTGAAATGAAATTTTGCATTACAGGAAAAATACTCGAGTTCCCTCCCATATTCTCTAAATGGGCTGGCTCAAAAAATTTCTCAAAATTTATCCATAGGAAAGCATTGGGTTCTATCTCTTATGAAAAATTAAAACAGATTAATTTTTATAATTAAATCTCTCTTAAATGAAAAATAATACAAATTATTATATAATTAAATTTTTCTTTTTTTTCCTCGTTAAAGTCAAAGCAACAATCAATCAGATCTGCATGATGTACACACATATGATATAAGTAAAATAATAATCCTGAAATAATAATAAAAAGAGTTTTAGACATCAATATATTTAATTAATGAGCTAAATATGTTTATTTATATTAATTTTCTATAACGAGTTATATGTAAAAGTATGGCCCATGATTAAGGAAAGGTGATGGTACACCACAGGCGGGCCAGAGCCAGCTGGAGGGGGTCCCGAAGGCGGGCTAATCTCATACCATTTTTTGTTTAATAATTAAATTGAGTGGGTGCTGAAATTTGGATTGTCACTTTTCAAACACAACGAAGCATTTAATTATTACTTAAGTCCATCAGCGAGGGTTTTGATGACCAACAAAAAAAAAAACTTCCTGTGATATTCCCATCACACCGAATGGAACGGAGAGAGCCAAGGGTGGGAACTTAATGAGCTCCGCCCCTCCCTAAAACAACGCGCTTTATAATTAAAAAGAGAAATTATTTTTAGATCTAAACTTAATATATGACAAGATATTAAAAATATGTATTTCAACGTTCTAAAATTATTAACTATTAAAATTTTATTATCTAGGGGGATTTAGTGTCCCCTAAGATCGCAAACACCGGAAAAAACGCTTGTAATTTCCCATTTGGACAGAAAAAAAAGAAATTTTAATTTTATTAATATAATAATTTTAATTTGTGAGATTTAATTAATTAAAATTAATTTTATTCATTATATTTTCTTTATAATTACAATTAATTGATTTTGATTTTTCATAGAACCCAACACATTCCTATGGGAAAATTTTTGAGCCTTCCCATATGGGAATTTGGAGCATTTTTCCTGAACGTCCTCAAACAGAGCGTAACAGACAGATACTCAATAATTTATATGTAGGACCTATATAAGATTTATTTGGTTTTTTTTAATTTTCAAAATTTGTTCAACGATAACAAAGAATATTTAATATTGAATAGTATTAATAGCATGTCATTTTCATTTTTTTTAACCCCCTTTTTTTTTAATTTTCCAGTTTAAATATAATTTCTACACACAATGGAAGGTTCAAGGGAACAACGAACTGCTGCCCACCGAAACCACTCGGTTCCATGACTCCAGAGAGAGGGAATTCCACAACCCTGACACGCCAATATCAGATCACCGTTCTGAAAAAATCATTTTATCAACCAGAAGTTTACCATATTTGGAGCCTACAAAGATACCAACACTCAGTGAGTAAAGAATTTCACAAATAACAATCGGCTATCGAAATATTAAGCTTAAATTTAATTAATAAAGGGGATTTTTTTGTTTTTTAACTAAAAATATTTTTCCTCTACCTAATTTAGGGTAATATAAATGCAATGTTGATATTGATTTTACGATTATAATAAAAATATGTATAGAAATTAAATAAAGAGGGGAAGCCTCACCTGGGTTCCCTCCCCTGCCCAACCCCTTCGGTTCGGTTCCCAATATTCCCATCCAGGCTCCGATCGCCTGGCTTCCCGCTTCAATTTCCGCTATTAACGTTTTGCATCAGATAAGATATTTATAGTCGTTATAAAATGGTGGCTGAACGTGTTTCACTCTCGGCGATGATGACTCAGGAGAGAGAGAGAAGGGGGGATGATACAGTGTTTGTTATATAGCAAAACCCCATTACGCGAATCTCTATGCGTTATCACGTGATTTCACCAAAAACTATTAAAAAAAATAGAAGTGGGGGATTTGTTTTATTTATTTTTTTTTTATTTAGACTTCTGATAGAGTTTAATCTTAAAAAAGTTTTTTTTAATTCTTTTATCAAAAACCGATCTCCCCTCTTCTTATACTTTTTTTTGTTTGTTTCATTTTAATAGAATAGAAAAAAAAAAACTTTGATTTTGTTTACCAGATGTTATTTTTTTAAATTCATTTTACCTGCTATTTGGATGTTATCAGTGTGTGAAGATAATTTTCGAATTTGTTTTTCTACTTTCTCTTATCTACTTATGTCAATATATATATAGAGAGAGAAAGTATTGGATCCATCTCAAAATTCGACATTTTGAGGCTCAAAAATGTGGGTCTCCTAAAATGTTCAAAAAAAAAAAGGAAAAGAGCTAGGACGTTGAACTTCATATTTAAGTTATGTAAGCTTTTGAACAAAATCGCCCAAAGAGTACTAGGTACTTTACTGATGTACTTTTTCAGTATTTTCTGGTTTTAACGATTGTGATTAGAATTCATAAATCAATTATTTTTTAGATACTCTTTGAAATGTATATTTTCATTTCGCACTTGAAATTGATTAAACCGCACTTTACTCTTGTATTTGATAGAAAAAATAGAAGCTAAATATAAATATTTAAAAACTTAGAATTCTAACCTATGACGACATATAAAAACTTTCAATTAACCGAAGGTGTGCAGTCACACCAGATTTCAATTTCCTTACTTTATTTATTTTCCATATTTTTTTGTCAAATTCATTAATTATCCTTAATTTTGCACACGAGTATTTATTTTTAAACCATAAAACAACGAACCCCGAAGTGGACCTGCCACCACTAATAACTGATTTGAGTGACACTTAACTGAATATAACCTGGGAACAAAGTCCCGGGCTATAAGCTATTCTCTACCGCCGCCCTGTCAGTGGTGGTATTAATTAAATAATTATGAAAGGATTATTTATAACCAATCTCATTGATTAAATCACATACAGATATACTATTTCAATTTGGTGAGTTCAAAAGTTCATTTTTATTAATTAATTAATAAGAGGGGAGGTCAATTTGACATTGAAGAATAATTAAAAAACCGGAAATAAATTGCGGGATTAGGGAGAGAGAGAGAGAGGGTTGCATCCCCTTGCTTGCGCATACCTGTTCAATCAATACCTGTGTGTTTATATCAATGGCAGCATATTTGAGTGGGGACCAAATTAAACTATCGGCATAAAGGAAATATGTCTGGTTACATGCCTTAAGGGCCGGTCGGTTGCGATTAAAATGTACCCTGTGCGATGTAATTAATTTGGATTAGCGGCGCATAACTGAATTACCTCTCCCATAGCTGGCCGATTTCAAAATGGCCTTCTCTCGTTGGTTAATAAACAATCCCAAGGGAGGATTTCTGCTTTCGTAGACCTGGAATTTCGGATATGTATAATAACAAGAATGAGAAGCAGAGTGACGAAATAACTCTTTTAATTTGACAATTGAATATTTTAATGTTTCAGGGGGGATGTATGACTCTAGAGTAGAGATGTTGAAGAAACCGAGTTTTTATTGAAATCAGACGTTTCGGTCCTAGGTTAGGACCATCATCAGAGAGGGGAAAATAAATTTTCCTGAAATCGGAGGGTCTCCTGTGCAAACATAAGACTTATCCACTTTCTAATGTCAAAATTCAATGTCGAGATACATGTTTTGAGGTCTCCTGAGTCCAATAAAATAGGTCTCGCAAAATGTTCTGCTTGTGTGTCACGATTTTAATCATGAAGAAATTGAGCTAAGAGGATGAAATGTTTTATTTAAATCAGGTACCCCCATGGGAAGTAACACGAAGCTTTTGAACAAAATTGGCCAAAAAGTACAAGTACTTTACTAATGTACTTTTTTCTTTTTTTTCTCAAAATTTGCTCTTTTTTATTTAAATTCATAATCCTACTATTTTTAGTCTTGAATTCTAATATATCGTCGAAAACTGAATAGTCGACACAAAAAATCTGGTGTGATAAGCACAGGACACAACTTTCATTTAACAAAGCAAGAGAAAGTTGTGTTCTGAGCGATCAGCATACCAGATTTTATATTGAATATCCAAAGGGTGCCTTGTTATAGACTGTAGAATGGATTTTGGGGTTCATGAACTCTAAAAATAAATGTTAATTTTCAATAAGAGGTTTATAATGATATGGTCACTTAGTTTTTCTTGCTCAAGCCACCCGTAAGTCTAAAATCTAATCTATCTAAGTATTTAATAAAAAGAAAAGTTGAAAGTGTTATGATCATTCCATTTAAAAATCTGGTGTGACAACTTTCTCTTGCCTTGCCTAATTGATAGTTGTGTTTTGTGCTTGTCACACCAAATTTTTATGAAGACAAATATTTAATTTAGATATATTAGAATTCAAGATATAAAATTAATAAACGAAGAAAAATATTTATGGACTCCATTCTTTTCTATAAAGTACAAAAGTAAACTGTACTCAAAACAATTTTGAGAACAAAATGGGAATATACATTTTAAAGAGCATCAAAAAAATAATTAATTTTTGAATTTTAATCAAAATCGTGAAAGTGAATACGAAAAAAAAAAACTGAAAAAATACATCAGTAAAGTACTAGTATTTTTTGAACACAGACAGACTATTTTGCGGGACCCACTTTTTGGACTCAAGGGACCTCAAAATCATGTATTTCTATCAAAATCTCGACATATAATTGTTGACATGAATCCAATACTTTCTCTCTCTATAAATATATAGGTAAGAGAAAGTAAAAATCGTTATACATTAGTGAATTATTCATAACTTAATTTAATTATATATATATATATTGTTTCTAGTCTTATTTTATAATACAATTTTTTTTTTTTTTGAATTTTCATCCTTTATCTTTAAACCAACCGACTACTTCCCCCACCTACCTTCAAATTCTTTATTCACCTTTAAAACAATTTCAAGAACGACGACGAATAAATAAAATATCCTAAGAATTTTATTTTTTTATCCCGGTACATTTACAATATTGGATTTTAGATGATATCTTTTTCTGGATTTAAAAAAAAAAAGCAGAAAAGAAGAAAAAAAAAAGAATTTCTATTATTATAGCTGTCCCATAAAAAGTTAAGCTTCAAAATGAAAGATCCGAAACAAATAAAGAAAGAAAAAAGAACTGAACAACAAACCTGGCACTTTTGTTCCCAAATGGATCATAAATATGGCACAAAAGCAAAAGTTTATCAAACTATTTTCATACTAGACGAAGGGGATGTTGTATTTAATGGGGGGAAGGGGGGGGGGGGGGTAATTAGCATTACCGAAGACAATTACCCCCCCTGTGGATAAATAAAGCATTTTCTCCGTTTTTAACGACCTTCAAGGTCCTTTGTCTCTTTTGAGCTTTTTGTTCTCAACCAATAATGATGTTTAGGGTCTAACTTCTTTGCTTGCTTGACTGACCCTCGTTTCGTTTATTGATCTCTTATATTAAATAAATAAACTCCTCTCTCTCTCTCTTATTCAACTTTTTGGGTGTTTGTTCTCTCTCGAATGCATTGTATCCGAAACGGTGCAGATCAAAAGGGATGAATAGAAAATGAATCTAAAGAAAAAAAGAACCTCCTTTTAAGAAAAGTTGGTAAACTGGAAAAGAAAGACGTACGGTATATGTATGAACATAGAAAAGCCTTTTTTTCATTTCGTTTTATAGATCGGAATTATAATTTCTTAGTGGTTTTTGAAGCATTAATCTTAAGATTATTTTGGTTTGAATTTTATTTAACCGCCGCTCGCCTTTAGCGGGTTGTGTTTCTAGTCTTAGCTCCCCCTGCCTACTTAAGTTCCAAAAGCGGATCTTTCCTTAAGTTCCAAACAATTCCATCTTCTTTACTTTAAAAAAATTATCTTTGTATTTGTTAAAAATATATTAAAGTAAAAAAAAAAGGAAAATTGAATATACTAGCCGCCCGTCTTCGGCGGGCTTCATGCCTTGCCAGAGAGCCTTCACTCCTGCCGCCCGCTTTTGACGGATTTCGCCGGACCCGCCTCCGGTGGACCCTCGCTTTTTCTAAATTATGAAAAAAAAAATTACTATTCCAATCCAGTGCCTGCTTGAGGATTTGCTTATATTCATAGAATACATAAATACATAAATATTTCTCTATACATTTCCTATGGGAGAAATCGTAACTTAAGGAATTAATAACTCAAAATGTTATAGGAATTTTGGGTTGAAAATAATTTTACTGTAATTCGTAGAAGGTCCTCTTGAAGTATATAAAATTTCGTTTCGAATTTCCAACGGCAAGTGACAGATGTGACAGTCAGACGGACATTAGCGATTATATATATAATATATAAATAAGAAATTTAATTTTTAATTTGAGAGATTTAATTATTATAAATAATTGACTTTGATTTTTTATAAGGCAAGATAGAACCCATTGATTTCAAATGGATAAAATTTTCATTTTCAGGAATGTATTTTGAGCCTCACAATTTTAGACACCCGAGTATTTTCCCTGTACTCCTCTTTAATGTTATTTATAAAAGTGCAATTATACAATAATTCAAACTCTTCACAAATTTATCGTAACAGCAATATCAAAGTTTTAAGGATATTATTTTAAAACAAGTGGTAAAGCCCGCCTTTGGCTTCCAATGCGACTGTAGAGGAAAAAGACAACACTTCCGAAGGGAAATCATTTTGGTTGCCTAAGCTCAAGGCCCCACTCTCTGTCAGGTCGCCGCTCTGTTTGAACAACTTCCCGATGGAATTTTGAAACAAATTTTTTTCTGCTTAAAGAGGACCTTCTAGGGATTACAGGAAAATTATTTTCATCCCTAAAAATCTCTCTCCAAGAACAAACCTACCTTGCATAAATAGCCAACACTTACATCACTTAATTTATTCCGACTAATCTACATATATAATTTGCTTATGTTCGTTGAATGACTTAAATTTCTTGTCATATCTATCTTCTTTCTAGATATTGCAATATATAATTCGCTAATGACCCTCTGTCTGTCTGACACGATCTATTTGGGAAACTTGCCATTTTTATATGCTTAAAGAGGACCTTTTAGGGATTACAGGAAAATTATTTTCATCCCGAAATTCCTATAACTTTTTGAGTTATTAATTCTTAAATTTACGATTTCTCCCATATGAAATGTATAGGGAAATATTTATGTATTCTTTGCATTTATATATTCTATGAATGTAAACAACCCCTCTGTCTAGACGCTAAACCCATCCAAGGCGGGCTGCATAATTAAGAAAAGGCGAGGGTCCGCTGCAGGCGGCCTCTAGCCAGCTGGATGGTGGTCCAGGGGGGGGGCGAAGTAAATAAAAATTGTTATTATTATAGGCTCTATTTTGTATAAAAAATTAATTCACATTAGGAATTGAATTTTTTCCACTTGTGGCGACGACTGTACATCAGAACCTAAAAAAACGAGTAAGAGGCGCCTGAAATTCCTGGCCCCGCTTTAGAGTATTTATTTATCTTTTTAATTTGAATGAATAGTGCTTTTCGACATTGTAAGACCTTGAAGGGGTCTCTCTTAATCCTCTGACCCCGTGACAACAAACCAACATCCCCGAGTTGGGAGTCAAATAACCACAGCAGCAGCTGCTGGGCTTAAAGGAGAGGGGCGGAGGGAGGAACAAAAAGGGGATCAGAGGACTCTATACCCACATTACATCACTATTGTGTCCGCTTACACAGACAGACCTGATGACCGATGAATATACGTATATTGAATTTTCGGCATTGTTGATTGTATTGTTTAATTTCATCCGAGCTGTACTTTAATTCTCACCCACCGTCAAGTGCGTGCTTAGAGCAAACGAAAAAAAAAAGCTTTTTTGGCACGTGCCCTCAGGTAATGAACGTGCTTAGGCCAATTTGCTTTAAGCTTCGTGTGTATTATATTTCCTATTTCAAAATAAAAAAAAAAAAAAAACATAAGCCACTCTTAATTAAAATCAATGGATAAATTCAACATACGGGTATGTGCACGTAAATAATACCCAGGGATAAGTTGAGCCCTGAAAGGATTGCTTTCCATTTCATTCCGGTCTTTTTATTTTTCTCAGGTATTAAATAATTTTTTTTTTTTTTTAGTAAATAAACCTACCTCTCTATTGAGCCTATTTAATTATGTATGGTATGAATGCGTATAGAAACACACGTAAGAAAAAAAAATTCTAAATATGATATTGCATAATTAAAAGAGAGAGAAAAAAAATAATTCACGACCAAAATAAAAAAATCTGTTGTAACTGGACACAAAGCACACAACTTTCTCTTTCCGACTTCATAGAAAAAAAATCTGGTGTGATGGTCGCACAGCACACAACTTTCTCTTACCTTCGGTATTCAAAAATAAATGATCAAATAATTTATTTTTGAATTTTTATCTTGGAGGTAATTTTGAGAAAATGAAAAAAAAAAAAAAAAACTGAAAAAGTGCATCAGTAAACTACTAGTACTTTTTAGACGATTTTGTTCAAAAGCTCACGTTCGGGACCCAAAGAACCTCAAAAAGTGTATATTCATCAAAATCTAGACCACTAAATTTTTGACATGAATCCAATACTTTCTCCCTCTATATAATTATTCATATATATGTAAGAAAAAGTAAAAATAGGAAATTGATTGCCAAATTAACAGAATATAAATATTTTTCTATATTTATAAATTAAATTTAAATTAAATAAATTAAAATAAATTAAAACTCCTGGCTTAAATTTTTTGACTAATAGCGAAAAATTAAAGTCGAATACTATTTTTTGGCAATAATATAAAATGTGGATGATGTGGTTTGATTAGTTTAAAAATAAATTAAACACGTATTTCAAATTTTACGTCAAATTTACGTTGGCGCGAGTAACAAAGTAAAAATATTAATAATATACCCGCCTTGCGCGATTTCCTCCCCAGCTGGCTCGGACCTTCTTAATTTTGAAAAGAAAATTATTATTCTTATTCCATTCCAATTCAGTACCTGCTTGAGGATTTGTTTACATTCATGGAATACACAAATGGAATGAATACATTTCTCTATACATTTCCTATGGGAGAAATCGTAACTTTAAGAATTAATAGCTCAAAAAGTTATAGCAATTTCGCGATGAAAATAATTTTCCTGTAATCCCGAGAAGGTCCTCTTTAAGCATAAAAAATTTCATTTTAAAAAACGGGAAGTTGCCTAAATAGACCGTGTCAGACGGACAGACAGACGAATATTAGCGATTTATATATATAGATTTTCTATTGAAAAATTTTCTCGGCGTCCTGGGTCGCCGCGGCTCACAGTTTAGGAAAGACTGCTATAGAGAGAGAAAGTATTGTCGATCATGTCAAAATTTTGAATCGCGATTTTTTAAATTGAAATCTTTTTTTATAAATTTTAATTAAATAACATTACTAATAACATGATAAGCAGATTAGATTAGAACGCTATTTTCCAACCTTATCTATTCTATTTTATTTTTTTTCTTCAAAATTTGATTAAATTTTTTTTACTACAAGAATACATAAATCTTTGATTATATATTTTTTTTTTTAAATATCCGATTAAAATTTTAATACTCATAAAAAAAAGTCTTGATTTAAAAAGATTCTTCTCTAAGACAGATAAGCATAAGAATGGGAATTTTTTGATTCAATATCGATTTGATTTTAAAAGAAAAGTCAATCAAACTTGTCTAAGATGTCTGATTAAGAAAGCATGAATTTTTTTTTTTTTTTTTTTAAGTTCTGTTCTAAAGTGAAGTCATATAAATATCGACAAAGTCTTTCTCCAATCTCTTTAGCCTATAAAAGCTTTTGAATGGGGAGGCGGTGTCTTTCAATCGAGGCTATTAGAAGTTCATCTTTCGATATATAATAGCCTGATTGAGCTCTTGAGTGGAAACTATGAAGCCGGGAAGTCATTTTTATTCTTTACAAAAAAAAACACCCCGAGTTTACATTTTGAATCTCTTATCTGATGAGAAACCATTATTAATATAAATATTAATGATATCATTTTAAAAAAGAGAATCATGAGAAGTAAATAATTCTTTCTTGATCGTTTCTGAATATTTGATTTTTATTTCATCAAGGTTTTCCATTAAAGACTCGATAATGTTGTCACACAAGACACTGTAATTAAAAGTTGTGTTATTATTACACACCAGATTTTTTGTGTTGACATAGGTTCCGTCGATATATAAGAATTTAAAATGTAAAAAACAGAAAAATATTTATATTCCTGTGAAGTACAAAAGTAAAGTATGCTTCAAACATTGTTGCGGCCAAAATGAGAATAGACTTTTTAAAGAATATCTAAAAAATAATTGATTTTTGAATTTTAAAACAAAATTGTTGGAGCGAATTTCGAAAAATCGAAAAAACACTGAAAAAATACATCAGTAAAGTACTAGTACTTTTTGGCTGATTTTGTTCAAAAGCTTATTTTCACGCCTCAGGAGGGTACCTAACTTGAATATAAAATTTCAACCTCGTAGCTCAATTCCTTAATGCTTTAAATTGAACACAGACATGTCGTGAAAACCACTTTTTTTGATTCAGGGGACCTCAAAACATGTATATCCATCAAAATCTCGACATCGAATTTTTGACATGAACCCAATACTTTCTCTATATATACATAGGTAAGAGAAAGTAATAATAATTGATTTATGAATTTTAATTAAAATCGTTGAAGCAAATTTTAAGAAAATAAAAAAAAAAAAAACTGAAAAAGTACATCAGTAAAATACTAGTACTCTTTGGCCGATTTCGTTCAAAAGCTTTCTGTCCCGTGTTAGGAGAGTGTCTAACTCAAATATAAAATTTCAACTTTCTAACTCGTTCTTGAGATTTTTTGATCACGGGACACACTTTTTTTGGACTTAGTGGACCTCAAAATCTTGACATTGAATACTTTCTCCTTCTTTTTATATAGTTACACATAGAGAGAGAAAGAGAAAATAAAAAAAAAGTTATTTAAATATAAACATCTTTTACTTTTTAGTTTAAGTATTATATACGTAAATACAACCATGTTAATTACAGTGTAAAGAAGAAAAATCAAATTAATTAAAATTATTATTAGCCACATCCCGCGATAGTAGTCTAAATTGAACGATAAATATGAGAAAAAGGAAATTGGATGTTTGAGGCTTTTTAATAATCTAAACATTTCAAATACAATACAATCCGATATTGAGTAAATCAATTATTTGAAGACAAGATAATCTTTCTTTATCGTTGATAGTGACAGAAGGGAGCGACAACCGGAACAAAAAGCCAGTAGGCCAATTACCTTTAGATTGGCCCCACCTCTGACCTCTGTTCAATAATCAGCCGGCTTGTTAAGACAAATTACCAGTCAAAGTAAGAAGAGAAGACAAAGACGCAGCCTATAATTAACAATTCCGGCAAGACCAAAAGGGCCTAAATTCCCGAAAAAACAATTCAAAATAAAAAGGAGATCTATTATCTTATTTAAACAGTAGAGGTCTTTCTACATTTTATTAAGAAAAAATTAAGCATCCGGTAGTGTGAGGATTTTGCTTTCTATTTTTACTTTCTCTTTCCTATATTTATGTTAATACAGTATATATAGATAGAGAAAGTATTGGATTCATGTCGAGAAATTCTATGTTGAGATTGAGTCCGAAAAATAGGGTCCCACAAAATATTCTGTCCGTATTCAATTTAAAGCATGAAGAATTTTATCTACGAGGTAGAAATTTTATATTTAAGTTAGGCACTCCCCTCGGGCGTGAAAATAAGCTTTTGAAAAAAAATGGCCAAAAAGTAGGCCTACTTTACTGATGTATTTTTTCTGTTTTTCTTTTTTTTCGTAGCTTCAGTAATTGAGGAGGGGAAAAAATCCCACATACATATTTCTTTTAATTTGGTTTATTGGTTTGATGTTGTGAAATTTAGAAAGATTTCAAAAAAAACATTTTTTTTTTTAATGATTGAGTAAAGGAGAAGGTACTGAGCCAAATACCATCGTATTTTAAATGGCCGGACGCTATACCGGTCGAAATAACGACAAATAGAGTATTTTATTATATGCTAATAACTTATTAATAATCGTTTTTTTTAAAATTAGCAGCGCCGTCTTCGTGCCCAGTTAGGGGTGCTTCGCCTTGCCAAATAGTTCGGGCCCCTTTCGCCTTTCTTCCTTAATTATGAGAATGGAAAATATTCTTCCAATCCAGTGCCTGCTTGAGGATATGTTTACATAAATGTATAGAATACATAAATGTTCCCTCATACATTTTCTACGGGAGAAATCGTAACCTCAACAATTAATAACTCAAAAAGTTATCGGAATTTTTTCGGGACCAAAATAATTTTCCTGTAATCCCTAGAAAGTCCTCTTTAAGCATATAAAATTTGGTTTCGAAATTACAACGGGAAGTTGCCCAAATAGATCATGACAGACAGAAGACATTAGGGAATATATATTATATATATATATATATATATTAGAAGTGTCTGTCCGTTCCTCTGTCTGCCCGTTCGTCCGTCTGTCCGTCTGTCACGCTCCGTTTGACCAACTTCCCGTTGAAATTTCGAAACAAAATTTTGCAGTCTTATAGAAGACTTTATGGAGAATCCAAGAAAAATACTCGGGTCCCGAAATTTCCATAGCTTTTTGAGTTATTAATTCCTAAAGTTACGATTACTCCCATAAGAAATATATAGAGAAATATTTGTGTTCTTTACATTTATGTATTCTATGAATGTAAAGAAGTCCTCAAAAAACAAAGGATTGAAATAGTAATGATTTTCTTTTCATAAGTAAGAAAAGGCGAGAGTCCGCCACTTGCGGGAGGTCCAGAGGGTTTAAGCTTTCATGGCTAGACCCGCCGAAGGCGTACTAGTGATATATATACATAAAAAAAAGAAGAAAGGAAAGTGGTATTTGAGTCAATTGACCATTCCGCTTGGATTTAGTCATTATGTACAATACATTTCAAAAGGCAAATATATGCCTACTTAATTGTTATACAAATTAATAAAGCAGCAAATGGCGTTGCGTTTATTTGTCCAAGTTGACTGACATCTATTGTTCCCTGGAGAGAGGTCAATAGAAATATATTTATTCAAAGGGTTCATCTCTGAGGGACCATTTTTTTTTTTTTTTTTAATTTTGGTTTTTGTAGTATAAACAATTTTAAAGGCAATAAAAAGATTCGGTCTCTCCCCCTTTGACTAGGAAAAATGGCTCTTTATGTTTAAAGAGGCATCATCATACGCCTGTAGGCATCCTAATGTATTGGATTGGCTTTGAAAATGAGGAAGGGAGATGCATCAACTGAGCTCTATATCTTCATGAAGGGTGCCGATCAGCCCCTTTCTTTTGGGACCAATAAAATAACCAATATTGGGTACAGTATATAACTCGATTGATAAATGATGCATCTCCTCACAATTTATTACAACTTAAAAATTTTAATTACTCTGTTAAAAGTGTAATTAAATCTTGATAAATAAGAAAACAATATTTTAAAAGAATAAGAAAAAAAAATTTAATTATATAAACATTTTTATAATTTTTAATTTGAGAGATTTAATTATTAAAATTAATTAGCTTTGATTTTTCTTGAGAGATAGAACCAAATGCTTTCATATGGGAAAATTCTGTATTTTCAGGAATTTTTTGAGCCTCCCCATATGAAGATTCGGGAAATTTTTTCTGCACCATCATAACTTACTTTTAATTTTCGAACGCCAGTCGAGTTCTTTTTCAGGATTTTCAATTAATTATGAGATGGTTTTGAAAATAGAAATCTTATCATGAAATAGAAATTCAAGATATTGTCTATCTTATGGAGTTGATTGAAAATACATCTATTTCTATTTGTTTCGTAATTAATTGTCCTTATAAACAACAATTAATTGTCCTGATGAAGGAACTGGTGTTCGAAATGTCGAAATAAAATTATAGCCATAGAGACGACTTTATAAAGGTACTCGGGCCTAGGAATTTTCATTCAAAGTCAACTTTATGAATATTCGGAGACTCGGATCTCGGAATCTTCAAATGGGCAAGCTCAAAAAATTTCCTTTTGGAATGCTTTGAATTCTGTCTCATCTTCAGAAAAATTAAAGCTAATTAATAAACGTCGAAAGATGCTTAAATACGAAGAGTTTTTATAATTTTTTTTCGCAAATTTATGAATATATTGATTAAAGTTATGACAAAAATATAAAAGATTTTATGAAAACCCATTTCAGTTTCACAGAAATTAATACACTTCTTTAACAAGCAACTGAACTGAATGATTTAACCATTTACTCACAGCTGATGTGAATTGATCAGTCGTCATTATAAGATCTAAAGACTTCGTCAAATGACCAAGTGACTCCAAATTGATTTCACACCAAATGAATTCTTGAAAGTCAAATGATGACCATCTAAAAAAAAAAAAAATTATGAAAATAAAATAATCAGTTGGAGAGCCAGGGTTCAACTTCTTTAAACTCTTATTCCATAGATAGAGTTAATTTTGAGAAAATAGAAAAAATTTAGAAAGTAAATTAGTAAAATAAAAAAAAAAAAAAAAAAAAAACCTAGAGATTACAGGAAAATTATTTTCCTCCCGAAATTCCTATAACTCTTAATAATTATAATAATTATTGATGAAGTTACGATTTCTCCCATAGGAAATGCATGAGGAAACATTTATGTATTCTATAGATGTAAACGAATCCTCAAACATTTTCTTCAATAATTTTCTTTTCATAATTAAGAAATGCGAGGATCCGCCACATGCGCGGTGGGCGAAAATTATATTGAACTATATAAGCTTGTGTTTTTAATTAAATTTACTTGTTTGAATCATAATGTTTCAATCTAGAGCGAACTAAGTTAGGAATTTAAACGTATAATCCTGAAGTTACGATTTCTCCCATAACCAATGTATGACGAAACATTTATGTATTCTATGAATGTAAACAAATCCTCAAGCAAGCACTGGATTGAAATAAGAATAATAATTTTCTTCTCATGATTAAAAAAAATATGCCAATGATCTTTTTAAATAGAGAGAAAAGGCGAGGGTCCGCCGCAAGCGGGTTCAATTTAAAAACATCCAAAAAAAATGTTACGCCACTATCTAACATTCCATTCGATCAAAGATCAAAGTCAACTTTGAACTCTTTGTGAGAAAATTATACATTTGTCACACCTATTGTGACTCTAGTTTAATATCAGTTTGCGGTTAGTGACATTGATGGCCGACGATCCATATTGCATCTCCGTACAGAACAACGAAACATAATAAGCTAACCTCAACAGTGTGTGTTGAGCTTTGTGGCGGCTGTCACCCACACACCTACACATGCCCTTTGGCCCTTCGGAGTCGCAACCCGCCCTTGTATATAGGACTTATTGGAGCGCAGATCTCACTCATACGTCATGAACATCAGACATACATCCCGTTGCACACATTCATTCTCAATGGGCTTAAGTTCAGTTCATTGAGACCATTTCTATGAATATTAATAGCGCTTTTGTTTTCACAAACGGTTTAAGATCTCTGACTCATGATTAATACAGAAAAAAAAAATTTAAATGTTTTTATTTAAATAAAAGAGAACCAATTTTTTTAAATATAATTATTATTTTAAATTTCTACCAAGTTTTTTTATCCGAAATGCTTTTGTGCAGACACACACAAACTCTGGTCGTAGTCATCTACCGGCACACCGTTATATTATTTATTATTAGTGGAATTTTTAACATTTTTGTATTTATTATTATATAGTAAATATTTATTAAAAATATAAATAGTGTACAACGTTTCGACTGCTTATTCTGCAGCCGTTATCAAGTACAGCGCAGTTGCTCCGACTCAAGTGAAACTGTCATGTCCGTTACGTGCCTTTTTATATACAGCGACGTCAGCGCCATCTGTCGGTATTTCTGCGAAGTTATATTCAAATTTTCCCGCTATTTTTACTCATTTCCATGAAGTTAGTCACAATTATCAAAGCAAGTGTTTATATAAAAAGCATGATGTTATAATAAGTTTCTTGAATTTGATTTTAACATAGATGATATAAAATATTATTATTAAATCACTCGAAAATTACACATACATACATACATATTTCCATACACACATATACATACATATAAACACATATACATTACCTTATTTCCTATCTCTAACTCCTCCTCTTGCATTTTTTTTCATTTTTATTTAGGATTCCTTTTTTTATCTAACCTAGTTTGAGAATGGACTCCCTCAGCAACCTCGTAGAATTGCCTGGGAGCTATTGTGGTGTCATCCAATATTTCAATCCAGTGCCTGGTTAAGGATTTGCTTACATTAAATAAATATTTTTATTTAATGAAAAGCTTTGTTATTAAATTCTATATATATAATAGCGAAATCTCCGTCCGTCTATCCGTTCGTCGCGCTCTGTTTGAATAACTTTCCGTAAGAATTTTGAAACAAAATTTTATATGCTTAAAGAGGACCATCTAGGGATTACAGGAAAATTATTTTCGTCCCAAAATTCTTATAACTTAAGTTATCAATTCCTAAAGTTACGATTTCTCTCATAGGAAATGAAGAAATGCATGTGGAAACATTTATGTATTCTCTGGATGTAATCAAATCCTCAAACAGGCACTGAATTGGAATAGTAATAATAATTTTTTTCCATAATTAAGAAAATGCGAGGGTCCGCCGAAAGGCGGGCGACGCGGTTATTTGATGAATATTTATGACTTAACATAAAAGCATAGGGCACTAGCTTAAGAAACTATCTATTCTTAGACCCTCGAAACGCCCCATGCTTTTATTTTAAGTCATAAATATTCAACAATTTTAACAATGAAAATAAAATTATTTCTCTCTATTTAGTTCAATTTAAAATTTTAACTATTTTAAATAAAGTACCACGTTAGTTTGCTCATCTGAAATTACCCCGAAGTTTCAGACCTCTAGTTTAAAGGGAACTGTTTCAAAAATTGAAAAAGCAAGTTAAATAAAAGCATTAAATAAAATTTAAGAATTTAGTCATTTATTTTGATTTTATTATTTATTTTTTTTTTTTCAAACAAAAGTTAATCTTTTAAATTATGAACATTTGAGAACTAAAAGGTTTTGCTCATCCTTATTCATTAGGATCATCAACTTATTAACAGTACAATTAAGGGCGGTAAGCGCTATTTAAGGACTCAAGACCTTAGGGAGTTTAATAACCAAGTGAGAGAGAAAGAGGAAAAAAAAGAAAGAAAAAAAAAAACAAAATTAAGATGACAGATTTTTTTTTTTAATTTTACGGCCAAGACTTACTTTTATTTTCTTTGAAATTGGAATATTTTTCCGGAGGTTCTGGTGGTTAAAAAATAGTCTCTATGGCGAATAGGCAGGTTACCGTAGTTATATTTAATTAAAATTTATCTAAAACACTAGATGATATGTTTCAATCTATACAGTGGCGGTCCCAGGATTTTGTCAAGGGGGGGCCCAATTTTTTTTTTTTTTTTTTTTCATTTAAGCTCTTTTTTTGGCAGCGAAGGCCATTTAGACCTATTTTATATATTTATTTCACCTGGTTTGGTAGCCAATGGCCCAAAATTGATGATGTAGGGAAGGTAAAGAATAGG
The DNA here is from genome assembly GCA_023213315.1 of Euborellia annulipes. NCBI lineage: Eukaryota > Metazoa > Arthropoda > Insecta > Dermaptera > Anisolabididae > Euborellia > Euborellia annulipes. The sequence goes on along the minus strand of JAKCPI010028637.1, from coordinate 8,229 downwards.
GTGGCGCAAAAATCCGACTAATTTTTTTTCGACCTCGTGTTAGTCTAAATCCGAAGAGGGTCGATTTGCACGTATTTTAAATGAAATCTAATATGTTAAATAATATATCGTGAATAGAATATTTAAAAACTAATTTTTTTTTCAAAATTGCACAATAAAGATAATTTTATCACGAATCCAATGATGTACGGTTGCCTGCGGAAAACCTGTGCTGAATCCCGTTGCTGCGGTTACTTTACAGAGGCACTTTTTCAGTTTTTTCGATTTTCTCAAAATTCGCCCTACGATTTTTTGATTAAAATTCAAAAATCAATTATTTTTTAGATGTTCTTTAAAATGTATATTCTCATTTTCGGGTTGAAATCTTTTGAAGACCATTTTACTCTTGTACTTCATAGGAAAGAGAAGAAATGGTTGGCATGGTAACAAAATATAAATATTTTCCTATACTTATAAATTTTACATCTTGAATTCGAATGTACCGTACTGTCAGAAATTAAAAATATGTCGACACAAACAAATCTGGTGTGAGAAGCACAGGACATAATTTTCGATTCTTCTTAGGTAATCGAAACTTGTGTACCATGGCAACCATTTCTCCTGTCTTTCCTATGAAGTACAAGAGCAAATTAAAGTGTTCTTCAAAAGTTTTCAACCCGATAATGAGAATATACATTTATTTTAAAGAGAGTCTAAAAAATAATTTTTTTTTGAATTTTAATCAAAATCGTAAGAGGGAATTTTGAGAAAATCTAAAAAAAAAACAGAAAAAGTGCATCTGTAAAGTAACCGCAGCAACCGGGATTAAGCGCAGGTTTTCCGCAGGCAACCGTACATCATTGGATTCGTGATAAAATTATCTTTATTGTGCAATTTTGAAAAAAAAAATAATTAGTTTTTAAATTTGTAATTAATTATAGTTTGCACAGGAATTTTTCAGGCAACCTATTCAAGATATATTATTTAACATATTAAATTTCATGTAAAATACGTTTCATCCAATAAACAGCTGGGTGCAAATCGACCTCTCTTCGGATCCCCTACTATATGACAATATTTTAGTTTCTCATGTTTTAAAAGACCTCTCCAAAGATGAGCTCAAAAAAATTTTTTAAGGGTTGAAAATTTGAGAAACGTATTTTTTCTCGTCTAAAATTTTACCATAACGAGAAAAAAATCGATTTTTGACGAATTTAAAATTTTTAAAAATTTTGAAAATGAGGCATTGAAATTTGCGTTTTTAGATACCCTGAGACGTGAAAAATTTATAATTTTTTTGTTTAGTTTTAAAATATTAAATAAAACTTTTGAATTTTTGTCTGTCCAAAGGGGGGGGGGGGCCCGGGCCCCTCTGGGCCCCCCCCCTGGGACCGCTAGTGAATCTATATATTATAATACCTGAGTTCTGTCCGTCTTTCTGTCTGTTACGCTCTTTTTAAGCAACTTCCCGTTCGAATTTCAAAACCAAACTTTATCTGCTTACAGAGGACCTTCTAGGATTGCAGGAAAATTATTTTCATCCCGAAATTCTTATAACTTTTCGAGTTATTAATTATTGAAGTTACGATTTTACGGTTAGAGAAAATGAATGAGGAAACATTTATGTATTCTATGAATGTAAACAAATCCTCAAGAAGACCCTGGATTGGAATAGCAATAATAATTTTCTTTTCATAATTAAGAAAGGCAAGAAAGGAGCCGAAGGTGGGCTGGCTTGTGTCTAAAAAAAGAATAAAAATTGTATACTAAATTTCGGGTTTTTTTTTTTTTTTTCAATTTGATTTCGCATTTTAAGTTGAATAAAATATTTTTCCCCAAAATATGACAAGAAGAATTTGAGTAAATTCAGAGGTTTTTTTTTTGTTATATATTGTGTTTACCTTTGTCATACGTTTCTTTTTTTTTTTTTTTTTTTTGTCCACGTGAAAAGGTGAAAAAAGAATCCCTTATTGATATAAAAGTCCCTTTAAAAAAAAAAGCCCATACATATACATCTGACTTTTTTGACTTTCATACTTCCCAGGGGCGTTCTTTTTTTAAATCACACTCTTAAAACTCAATAAGATTCAAAAGGACAAGAGTTAAAAAAAAGGCTAAATCAAACTATAAATAACGTTAGGCCACTGGGACGATATTTTTTAATTCACATATTTTACTACAATAAATTTATTCCTAAAATAATTTTTCTTATATAAAATAGCTATAATTTTGATAAACGAAATTTATATATGCTCAATGAAGACCTTCTAGGTAATACAGGAAAATTATTTAATAAATATTAAATATTAATACATGTAAAATGGCCTCAGTAGCCAAAAGAGAAATGATAAGAAAGTTAATTTAATTCAAATTGAGTAGACACAACGAAAAACTGAATTCTAATATATCGGCGTGAGCAGAACAGGTAAAAGATCTGGTGGAATAAGCACAGAACAGAACTTTCAATCACCGAAGATTAGAAAAAGTTGAGTTCTTTGTTTGTCATTTACTTATTCTTATCTTCTCGGATTAAAAGTTGTGTTTTGTGTTTGTCACACCAAATTTTTTATCTTTTGATATATATTTAGTTTCCGACAGTAAGATACAAAATTTATATACAGAAAAATGACAATTATTTCTTCTATGAGGTACAAGAGTAAAGTGTGCCCCGTAAAATTTGTAGGGCAAATTGAGAATATACATTTTAATGAGAATCTAAAAAATAATTGAACCATGAATTTTAATCAAAATCGTTACGATGAATTTTGAAAAAATCGCAAAAAACTGAAAAAGTGCATCAGTAAAGTACTAGTACTCTTTGGCCGATTTTGTTCAAAAGCTTCGTGTCACGTCCCATGGGGGGTGCCTAACTTAAATATAAAATTTCAACCTCCTAGCTCTTTTCGTTCTTGAGATATTTTGTTCACAGACAGACAGTCCCTTTTTTGGACTTAGGGGACCTCAAAACACATTTACATCAAAATCTCGACATCAAATTTTTGACATGAATCCAATACTTTTTCTCTGTAGGTATATTAACCATATGCAATAAAATTTGACTTATCTAGACGTCTTATTTGCCAATTCCTTGTAACCAAACAAATGCAGTCATTAATTCAATCCCCTCATTATTAATAGAACTACTTTCCATATTGTTCACCTGCTGGTTCGTATTACAAATAAAAATATCAATGTCAAATCATTACTCTTTGTCAAAAAGTTTATTATTATTCATATATTCGCCATCTTTTTTTTATTTCATTATACTTATTATTTTTTTTCTTTCAATGTTTTTATTTTATTGTTCATAATTATATACGCCCTATCCAATATACAGTATTCACATACAACAGTGAAAGTAAACTCTTTAAAAAAAAAAATGTGTCAGCTGATTTTTATCATAATGATTACAATAAAAAAAAATTTGAATTTTAATATAAAAATTTTTTTGATCTCATCAGGGTCAACCTAATTTTAAGATTTTATGATTATAGGCCTAAATTTCTTGTGCTATTGTTAACTCTATAAGAAGAGTTTCTCCTATGCATCTTTCTAAATTTCTAATTGCAGATTTTTTTTTTTTTTTTTAAAGAATAAAAAATCTGATCTTGGTACACAGCTTTTCATCTATTTATAAATTTTACAGCTTGTTGAATTCTACTGTACTAAATATATGTTGGCACAGTTAAGCATAAAACACATCTTTCAATTACCGAATGTAAAAGAAAGTGTTGTTCGACCATCACACCACATTTACTTCATTTACTTTTCCATATGTATGTTACGGGGTCTTCGCCCCCTCCCTGGACCCAAGCTCGCCTTAGGCGGGCATGTTTCTTCCACGGTCATCGTTGAAACCCTGAAATTCCCGGAGCGTAAACATTCTTAACTCGTGGTCAACCCTTATGCCGATGCCTCGTTTCTTCTTTAGCGTAAATTGATATCTCTACTCATTTAAAAGTTATTATAAAATAAAATAAAAAAATTTAGTGCTCTTAAAAATAGAATTTCGAAAAGAGCTCCAGAAATGACGTCAATCAATAAACGTAATCTACATGCCAAAATACAACTTTTTTTTTCATAAACCAAAAAAAAATAATGTTGATATTTAAGTAAATTGGAGAATACAAAATTTCCCAAAAATGGCGAGGGGGGAGGGCCTAGAGTCATAAACTATTTATTCAAAAAAATTAAATCCAAAATATCATGTTGAGAATTAAGGAATTTTAAGATACAAAAATTTCCTCTCAACGGAGAGGAAGGAGTCTAGACAGCAAATTGAAAACTATTATCGTTTAAATATATTAAAGAAAATGGTAAAATTCAAATAAAATATTAATTTTTCCTCAAAATTTGGGGATTTTGGGGTCATTAGGGACCTAATTACAAAAAAACCCGCAATAAGATAGATTTAGATATACACCTAAGGGAGCGTACAAGTATTACGTAACGCAATTTTGAAGATTTTTGACCCCCCTCCCCCCCCATGTAACGCGCTGTAACATTTTCTGGACCCCTCCCCCTAGACGTTACGTACCGCTCAAGTGGCCATTTTTATCTAAAAGTCACAATTATGTTGCGCAAAGTACCGGAAAGTCGCTAAAATAACAGTTACGTAAAGCGTTGTTCAACCCCCAGGGGGGCTCCCCCTTGTAACGCATGGTAACGTTTTACGAGACCCCTTCCCCCAAAATTGCGTTACGTAATACTTGTACGCTCCTTAAAGGGGCATTTAGCGCTAGAAGGCAAATTGAGATCTCACATCTCATTTAGATATTTTCGGCCACTCATTCTGTGGCCTTCTTCAAGTACAATTAAGCAAAGATTATAAAGGTTGTTACATCTGTGACAATCTCAATTGATGATAATATGATATAATTACTTTTTCAGACAATACATATACGTACATGCTCACTGTACAATTTCTTTTTCTAAATACAAGAGTAAAGTAAAGTACGCTTCAAACAATTTCAAGAGCAAAATGAGAATATGCATTTTAAAGAGGATCTAAAAAATAATTGATTTATAATTTTAATCAAAATCGTTTGAACGAATTTTGAGTAAATCGAAAAATACTAAAAAAAAGTAAACAAGAAAGTATTAGTACTCTTTTGACGATTTTGTTCAAAAGCTTTATGTCAAGTGTCATGGGGATAACTAACTTAAATATAATATTTCAAACTAGTAGGTCCTTTATACTTTATTTTGTTCATAGAGAAACCATTTTGCGAGACCCACTTTCTTTGGACTTAGTGAACCTCAAAACATCAAAATCTCAACATCAAATTTGAAGAGAATGTAACCTTTTGATTAACTACGCTTGTCACATTCATTTATTTAACAAATATAGAAAAACACAAAATTAGTTGTTATTTTCTTGTTGATCCTCTCCGTTCTCTAGAGACAAATAATTTTTTTTTTTTTGTTCGAATCGACCTTCGATTCGCTATTCGTTATTCGACTCCTTAATAGGAATGTCAGTCGTGTCTTCCCAGATAAGGAAGCATTTTATTATCCTCTAGAGTGAAGACAGAGAGAGAGAGAGAGATAGATAGAGGACAACTAATAAAAAAATATCTTGGCGCGCGCGTGAACGGCACGTTTCGCGCACAGTCCGACAGTCTTCGTCAGAATAACGTCTCGCTCTGCTTCTTAATATATTGATCAATTGGAGAGCGTTTCCAGGAAACGAGTCATCCATCTTCGTGGTGGTTAAAATGGAATTTCTAAAGTGAGAGAAAGAGGCGCGTGTGCCACGTGAAGCCGTGCATATTGATAAAGGCACAACCACAACTCGAGACCTCAACTCAGCTTATTTATAATAAAATACAAGAAGATTCCAAGAAGGAATTATAACAGGCCAAAATGATTAAGTCCGAAATTATTTCTGATTTTAAATAAAAAATTGTATGAGATTTTTCGTTTACCATATAAATGAAATATTATCTTGTTAAAAAAAAAATCAGTTTTAAAAAGTGTTTAAAATAATGTTTTAACATACAATAATATGACTGAAAAATTACAAATTTCAAAAAAGTTTTTAGATAAAGTATTACTACATCCTGTTGAACTATTTACTCTAAAAGTACAATTTTTGTGTAAGAAATTTTGCTTACACAAATTATAAATAATTTTTTATTTATTTATTTATATAATTCGCTAATGACTGTTTGTCTCTCTGTCTGTCTGTGACAGTCACACTCTATTTGGGAAACTTCTTGTTGGAATTTTGAAACTAAATTTTTTATGCTTAATGCCTTCTCGGGATTACAGGAAAATTATTTTCATCCCGAAATTTTTATAACTCTTTGATTTATTAATTCCTAAAGTTACGATTTCTCCCATACTAATGTATAGAGAAATATTTATGTATTCTTTATTTTGTGTATTCTATGAATGTAAAAAAAAAATCCTCAAGCATGTACTGGATTGGAATAGTAATGATAATTTTTTTCATAACTAGGAAAAGGTGAGGGAGGGTCTGCCGCAGGCGGTCCCGAAAACAGCTGAGTAGGGTCCAGGGGGCGAAGCCTCCTGTCTAGACGTGAAGCTTCTCATAATTAAGAAAAACTGGCTGCTGGTCCAGGAGGGCGAATACGGTATTATATTTATAATAATTTATTTTTATTAAACATATAATAAGACTACTTTACTGGTATTTTTCTATTATAATATAATGATTATTTTTTTTGTTGACATAAGTGAGAAGTATTTCTTAATAAGTCCGTTATGAATATTTATTTAAAAGTAAAAAGGTGAAAACTTGACATCATTTAATCTATTCTAAGCAAAATACCAGAAATTACTTGTCAGAATTTTAGCACGATGAAGCAAATTTAAAATATGGCCGACCATGTGAGCACATTAACTATTTCGGTTCTATCAAGGTCTAAAAAATTATAAAAAAAACTTTTGTTAACTTAATACACTTCATCGTCAGTTAGGAAGGCATTTGAAAAATTTTTACTAAATACAATTACAACATACTAGCCGCGCCGCCCGCCCTCGCCTTTTCTTAATTATGAAAAAAAAAATTATTCCAATCCAGTGCCTGCTTGAGGATTTGTTTACATAAATGCAAAGAATACATAAATGTTTCCTCATACATTTCCTATGGGAGAAATCGTAACTATAAGAATTAATAACTCAAAAGTTATAGGAATTTCGGGATGAAAAAATTTTTCCGATGTTAAACACAGGGTAAGCTTCTGCAACCATACCAAACTTAGACGTTAAAGAAAAATTGAATTCATTATTTTGCTTAAACTATTAGCCTACCATCCTTTCAAAATTTCTACAAGCATTCTCTGGTATTTTGCAGAGATTAGATGAATATTTATTAGATGTTTTCTATAAATTCATTATTCAAAATTTTTATTCTTGGATTTTTAAATTATACTTTTTACGTTTTCCATCTTTTATTACATTTTGTATTTTATTTATTTTATCATTTGAGGTATATATTAATTTTTAATTTAAAAATTAATATTAGGGATGGCTAAAAAAAAAAAACGGGATCGTTATTTTTTAAGATAAGCTTCCCATATGCCGGCAGAATTTAAATCACCCCCAGCATGTTTATTTTTAATAGTTATTTACTTTTTTTTTCTCATAAAAATCTTTTATTCTTATTTCAATATTATTTCGTCTTAGAGAGAAGCCACCCCTCCGGTCCAGTTAATTAAAAAGACATTTATTGAATATCAATATCACCTCAGTTCACGACAGGAATATTAATTTTCTTGCTTGAACTTTTGACTTTGAAACTCGGTTTTGATATATATACTAAAATATTCCTTCGCTTATTAAGTATAATTTAATTTTATAGATAAAAATTAATTAACGGAGAAGGAAGAGAAGGCTGTAAAAAAATTTTTTATAATTTTGTTAACATTTAGCGTGAAAATTTGCATACTTTTTTTTGAATTGTTAATTTAGAAGGGGAGTAAAAGAGCATATATATTTTTTAATATATTGAAGTTAAAAGTGTGTTTCATGTTTTTATAAAGATATAAATGTTTTTGATTCCTGGAAGATTAGCAACTGTAGCAATTAATGAAAAAATGCATGAAAGTAGGAAAAAACTTATTTAATTTCCTTGATTATTTACGTTTCAGTTTCGAGTCAGAAGAAAAAACTTGAATTTTTATAAATTTTCATTTGAAGATAAATTATTTATTATTATAACTAGCCGCGAAGCCCGCCCGCCTTTTATAAATTATGAAAAAAATATTCCAATCCAGTGTCTGA
>JAKCPI010028636.1:0-10540 GCA_023213315.1 Euborellia annulipes | reverse complement strand
ATATATTTTGAAATATTTTATATAGAATTTTATAAAAATCAGAGCCTATGCGGGAGGGGGGGGGGATATCAGTTGAGTCAAAAATAACTTAAAAAGAACATTAGTAGAGTATTAGTATTATTTAGCCGGGTTTATTTAAAAGCAAGTGTCAGGGGGTACCCTAACTTAAATATTGTATAAACGGATCACACTCATTTCTTTCTTGCTTTATTTTGGAGGGAGACACACGGAAAGACCCCCGGACCCCCTTTTTTTTGAACTCTGAGGACCCCCAAAACATGTAGTTCCATCGAATTTTTAACATATATATATGTAAGAGAAAGTAAAAAATGGCAAATAACTTTAATTTAATTTTTGGTGTTCGCCTACCTTGGGAAATGCTGTTTGTTGCCACTAACAGAGTTAAGAGAAGGGTGTTCGATATTTACCTTTCAATGTTATGCATAAAGGAACCAAGCGACATTAATCTAAATCTGAGATAGGGGGCATTTCATTTGCACCACTTGTAAACATTTTCAACAAACCCAATGGCTTTTTTTCGTGTTTTATACAAAAAAAACGCACTGAGTAATAATGTTGTGACTTAAATAAAAGAGGTAGATCTTCTTTTTCCCTACAAGATGGCGGTCTATTCACTCATTTTCGATAATAATGGCGCTTGGTTCCTTTACGCATAACACCGTTCACAAATAAATAGATTAGGAAATTATAGCTATATATAAAGAAAGAAATTGTATGCCCTCGGGGCTTGGTGTAGTGGTTAGTGTGCTGGCCATTTGTACCAAGGGTTGCGGGTTCGCATCCCGTCTCAGGCGACAAAATTTATTTCAATTGAATTAGATACCAATCAAATTAAAATAAAGGAGAGGAGTTTAAATGGCCTCGGATGCCGAAAAAGACCTTAAACGAAAAAAAAATAAAAAAAGAAATTATCTAACAAAGGATAAGAAATTTTTGCAATAAATGCTTTTTTTTGCGTGAAGGCAAGCAACCAAAACAACTCGAGATTTATTGTTAAATTAATAACTGAGCATACACGTTTAGCTCAATAAGTAAAAATGAATAAATTTATTCAACATGGCCGTTCAATTATTACGTAAGCAAATTTTTGGCTGTGGTATAACTCCCTCCCCCCCTTGTCAACAATAATTTACTTTAAAATCGAAGTTATAACCTATTTTAAATTAAATTCTAACTCAAGCGAAGTTCGTCTGGTCAAATGGATATCACGCTAGAATTGAGTCAAGAAATTTGATCTCTAAGCACCTGTTGAATTTTTGATATACTTGGCATTTTGTCCAAAAAAAAAAACGATGCTTGTTCGTTTATATGCAAAGTGCCATTTATGCTCGTCGGCTTGTTTTTCATTTATTTCAAGACCAAGGCGAGTTTTGCTCCAAAAATAAAAAAATTCGAAGATATAGACATGGACTGGAATAGGAATTAGATCAAAGAACAATTAATTATTAAATTTTATTATCCATAGCGAAACTAGAACTATTCAAATAGGCATTTTATTAACATAATAAGAATATTTAGTGGAATATGTTCTATTTAGTTTTGTCTCGTGTAATATTCAAAAAACATTGAATGGATGTTAATCTCAAGATGGTTGACTTAACTAAAACTCAATTTAGTTAATGGAACATATTAATTTATATAATTAAGAAAAGCATTAATTTAGTTCAGTAGAGTCTTTTAAGAGTTATAAAGGAGAAAATGAATGAATGAATGACATAGAAATATTTTTTGAAGATTTCCAGATGAGTTAACTTGAAAACTCCCAAAGAGTATTTCCAATTTTAAGGTGTAACTTCTTAATGGGAAATTAAATTCGCTTATGATTTTTAATAAAGAATAAATTAAGAAAAGTTCGAGGAATTGGGTGGAGGAGTCGTTTGAGGTTTGAAGCACTCCGGGGTTCAAGTCCCTATTTATTTCAATTGATTGCTAGTCAATTCATAAAATTTATTCTATGTAATTAAAGAGAGGTGGATTTCATTTAATTTAAAATCAATCAAAAGTAAAATCCCTCTTAACCGGCCTGTTCGGGACCGAGACCTGGCCGGTTAATCCGAGGTTTCGATGAAAAATTGATTTTCATTCATTTTCATCACACACGCGGGTTTTGCCACTTGTACCACTATAAAAGAGAGAAAAACGGTGTAGGGCGAGAAAAGGAGACGTGCCTTGGAACCTGGCTGCCCATATGACATATCGTGCTAGATTATTTAATTTTTTTTTTTCAATAGTAATTGTTTCTCCGTCAATTAAAAAACAGTTTTCGGCACAAAATTTGACGCAAAATGCGAAGTTTATATTAAAAGAGAAAGTAAAAACGTGCAACGATTGGAGCCCCATTGTTGAAAATCGATTTAAAGAATTTAAAAAATTTTAATTGTTGATAACAATGTAAAATCTTTAATAAATTTTGGTGGAACATTTTTACTTTCTCTTACCTATGTATATATGTAATATATATAGAGAGAGAAAGTATTGGATTCATGTCAAAAATTCGATGTCGAGATTTTGATGGATCTTCACGTTTTGAGGTCCCCTGAATCCAAAAAAGTGGTTTTCGCGACATGGTCTGTCTGTGTGTGGGTGGGTGGGTGGGTGTGTCTGTGTTCAATTTTAAGCATGAAGGAATTGAGCTACGAGGTTGAAATTCTATATTTAACTTAAACACCCCCCGGGACCGGAAAAATAAGCTTTTAATCAAAATCGGCCAAAGAGTACTAGTACTTTACTGATGCACTTTTTCAGTTTTTTTCGATTTTCTCAAAATTCGCTCCAACGATTTTTTTTTAAATTCAAAAATCAATTATTTTTTAGATGCTCTTTAAAATGTATATTCTCATTTTGCGATTGAAATCTTCTGAAGACCACTTTACTCTTGTATTTCATAGGGAAGATAGGAGAAATGGTTGCCATGGTAACAAAATATAAATATTTTCCCATACTTATAAATTTTACATCTGAATTCAAATGTTCCGTACTGTCGGCAACTAAATATATGTCGACACAAAAAATCTGGTGTGACAAGCACAGTGCACAACTTTCGATTACCGAAGGTAAGAGAAAGTTGTGTGCTGTGCGCCAGTCACACCAGATTTTTTTTCTTTAAGTTCACTCTTTTAGCTTTAAAATGGTAAAAAAAAAAGTTTTTTTCTAGCTCAAATAGAACCGGAATTATGAATTTTTAAAAGTGAGTCTCTAAGCCAAAAATCACCAAATTTTCGACCCTCTCAATTTTCCAAAATATAAAAAAAAAAATCTCGAATACGGGTCTCTTTTTTTTAGGGTCCGACCGAAACAAGATTTTCAGCCGAAACCGAATATTCGGCCTCAATCTTAGTTTCGGCCGAAACTGTAACCGAAACCGAAACTTGTATTTCCTATATAAATTCATATCATTTTTACCTTTTTTTTTTTTTTTTTTTTGAAATTTTTTTCTGACCTGCGGAAAATTTTTTTTCCACTCCCGTGAAAATCATTTCACCTTTTTTTAGGGAGACTAAATTTTTACCACATCTTTTCCGCTTTTTTAAATCATTTGACCTTTTTTTTTTGCATGCGAGGCTCATCCCATCTTTTCAAACTCATGTTTCGGCTACTTTTTGGCCGAAACCGAAACTACGGCCGAAACCAGGATTTTTGGCCGAAACTGGCCAAAACCGTAACCGAAACCGAATATTCGGTCGGATCCTACTTTTTTTCGATATAGAACCCGTAAAAAAAATTTCGATCAAATCAAAAAATATGTCGGTTAGAAACGAAACTGTTGGGTTTGTAAAAGAATCACCCATATACGGTACAAATAATCCAATTATTATTATAGAATTTTATGAAAATGTATATTATTTTCTTCTCAATTAGATAATAAGCTTAGTTTTTTTTATATTTATTTTATTATTTATTAAAGTTTCGGCATCTGAGGCCCTGAGACTCCGTCACCAAAAACAAAACAAATTTAGAAAATTTTCATCGCTTAGAACGGAGAAGAAAACTCTTGACCTGCAGTATAAGAAACTAGTTCTATAGCTGTGCCACCGCCCAGGGGGCCTACTAGACTTTTATTGTTTTTTAATTTTTTTATCTGTTGAATTTTAAAAGATCTTTGTCATTAACTATAGAATGAATTGATAAAAATGAAGAGGATTTAATGCTATACAATCCGGTTAATAAAATATTATTCTATTCCTTTAAAATATTACCCTGTCTTTTGAATAAATTTAGCCCTATACTTGTGTTCAAACTCAAAAACGATTTACCGCTCGAGTTAGATGAGAGACGATTTCAGTATTTCATTTATATGGAGATTTATATATTCCAACGCTAAATACATAAAATATTTTATAGAAGTATGCTAATTTATCAATAGCATTTTAGTTGTCTAATTCTAGATTTCATGAAGAACAATGAGGAGGGCAGTCAGCAGAAATAAAAAACTTTTATATTATTTCGTTGACGCTTCGAGTTCCCATCTTCAGGACTAAATAATTGTCGCAAAAGAGATGGAGAATTTTATAATGTATACACAACGACGATTATTAACAAAACGCACTGCAAAATAACAATTATATGATGTATTAATTAATCTATCTTGGTCGGCGTTTTGAGCTGCTACACACCCCTTAACAGCCTAATTAATACATCATACAATTGTTATTTTGCTAAATACTATGCTTAACGTGCGTTTTGTTAATAATCGTTGTTGTGTTTACATTATAAAATTCAATAATAGATAGAAAAGGAGAGTGCGGCCAGGTAATCAGTCTCCATGAAATTAAACTTCTGTTAAGGAAACAGTTTCGGCTTTAATGAGATAAAACCATCCTCACTTTCTCCTTTTTTTTCCTTCCCTTTTTTTCTTTTGTTTCTTTCAATTATTCTTTTTTCCCTACCTTTTTCTTTCTCAACAGTCCAATAGTTGAGAGTTGGTTTTATCTCATTAAAGCCGAAACTGTTTCCTTAACAGAGAGTTTAATTTCGTGGAGACTGATTACCTGGCTGCACTCTCCTTTCCAATCTATTGTTTAAATACAACAGCCACTTTATTCCTTCAAACAATATAAAATTTTCCCAATTATTTCGTCTTGAAGATGGGAGCGACGCCCTCCCGAAACGTTGACGAAATAATATAAAAGTTTTTTATTTCTGCTAGTTGCCCACCTCATTCTGTTCCTTATTCTAGATTTCATTCATTTATGAATTTTTAACTTTCTCTTACCTTATAAATGAAATATATAGAGAAAGTATTGCGATCATGTCAAAAATTCGATATCGAGATTTTGATGGATACACACGTTTTGAGGTCCCCTGAGTCCAAAAAAGTGGGTTCCGCAAATTGGTCTGTCTGTTATCTCGACATAAAAAGTCTGGTGTGACAAGCACAGTACACAACTTTCTATTGTCAAAGGGTAACCAGATCATTTTTTTTTTTTTTTTTTCAAATTAATCAATAAGATGTGGTTTTGAATTACCATCTCATTTAATATAGCCAATTAATAACAAAAAAAAAAAAAAAAAAAAAAAATTAAAAAATACCAAGTTTTCAAGTTTTGTTTGTCCGTCACGCTTTCCCTTTTGGTTTAATTGGAAAACTTGCATTGATTTCCCGTTTAGCACCCACGGAGTGTTTGTATGGCTAGAGCTCTCTCTCTCCCCTCCCCCCTCCCCCCAACCACCCACCCCTAAGTGCTCCCCACTCCCTTCCTCTATTGAGATTGCCTACAGGTTCTCTCTCTCTCTCTCTCCGCTCGACATTCAATTAAGCTCAATCGTTTTAGTTCGCCTTGCCTAAATTTCTACCTGAAATCGTTTTAAATCCCTTTCCAATCAAACTAGTAATTTTGAATTAATTAAAAATTTTACATTAATATTTTTTTTTTTAAATATTGATAACTGCGAAGAATTTATTGAAAATAAAAATGATTTTAGGTCTAGGTCAGAGGTGGAGCACCAAAGTCAAAGCGTTCAGTAATTATATTTCATTATATTAGGGTGAGTAGTAGTGAAGTTGTTACGCAAGTTTTTGCCGATGAGATGGCGTTATGTAAAAAACAACACCTATTTCGAAAATTTGCCAAGAGATGTCAGAATGGTAGCTAATAATCTATTGCATTTGGTTGATTTTCTTTGATCTTTTAACAATGAATACTTTATAAATGTTATTATATAATTAATTTCATTTATAAAAGAATATAAATATAGGCCAGACATAGCCTAATAAGGGATCTGATAATACCGGCTGTTAGATTAGCCTGCCATCTTTTGCAAGAGTGCTGAACTATTTGACAGTTAATTTTTAAATAAATCATCTAAACTTAAGTTGAATTTTTCTTAATTAATATGTGATTAATAATAATAATAAATTCATTTTTAAATTTAAAAGAAATTTAAAATTATTCTAACAGTTTGTTTTTCTATATTTGCTTGTGTGTCCCAATAATCCCTTATGAATTTAATTCATTAAAAAAAAAAAAAAAAAAAAAAAAACCTTTAAAAAAATCTTAAAATAGTCTAGTTTTTTTACTTTCTCTTACCTATGTATATATGTAATATATATATAGAGAGAAAGTATTGGATTCATGTCAAAAATTCGATGTCGAGATTTTGATGGATCTTCACGTTTTGAGGTCCCCTGAATCCAAAAAAGTGGTTTTCGCGACATGGTCTGTCTGTGTGTGGGTGGGTGGGTGGGTGGGTGGGTGGGTGGGTGGGTGGGTGTGTGTGTGTGTCTGTGTTCACTTTTAAGCATGAAGGAATTGAGCTATGAGGCTGAAATTTTATATATAAGTTAAACACCCCCCGGGACCGGAAAAATAAGCTTTTAATCAAAATCGGCCAAAGAGTACTAGTACTTTACTGATGTACTTTTTCAGTTTTTTTTCGATTTTCTCAAAATTCGCTCTAACGATTTTGATTAAAATTCAAAAATCAATTATTTTTTAGATGCTCTTTCAAATGTATATTCTCGTTTTGCCCTCAAAATTGTTTGAAGACTACTTTACTCTTGCACTCCATAGAAAAGATAGGAGAAATGGTTGCCATGGTAACAAAATATAAATATTTTCCCATACTTATAAATTTTACATCTGAATTCAAATATTCCCTACTGCCGGGAACTAAATACATGTCAACACAAAAAATCTGGTGTGACAAGCACAGTACACAACTTTCGATTACCGAAGGTAAGAGAAAGTTGTGTGCTGTGCGACAGTCACACCAGATTTTTTAAAGTACGTTTACACGACCCCAGCCCCTTTTATTCTCCCTTAATAATTAGTAGTGAAAAAATTGAGCGAATTATGTACGAAATATGTATTCAGATATTCTTCTTGATAATTGTGTTTGTATATAATATTTCTGTTAAATATGCCCTTATATTATACATTTATAATGTTTGTTTTTTTGGATTCTTTTGTTTTAGTAATAAGAAAAAAAATATTGGAGGTTATATGTGGAGATAGGAGGAAACGCCGACTTGGATGAATGTAATGCTAACGATTAGTGGATTAAAAAAAATATATATGCTTATAAAAAATCGTCGACGTCCTTACCTTACTAACGATCCTGTTTGTAGATCGCCGAGAGGCCTGTCAGTTTCGAAAAAAACACAGAATAGAGAAGGAGTTCCAGCGCACTCCTGGAGAAGGAGAATTCGTTCTTTAGCTTTCGTTCCCGATCGGAGAGCAACGAGCGGAGCTGAAAATTCAATTAACAACATTGTAAATAATTAAAAATCTGGTGTGACTGGCGCACAGCACACAACTTTCTCTTACCTTCGGTAATCGAAAGTTGTGCACTGTGCTTGTCACACCAGATTTTTTGTGTCGAAATATATTTAGTTCCCGACAGTACGGTACATTTGAATTCAGATGTAAAATTTATAAGTATGGGAAAATATTTATATTTTGTTACCATGGCAACCATTTCTCCTATCTTCCCTATGAAATACAAGAGTAAAGTGGTCTTCAGAAGATTTCAATCGCAAAATGAGAATATACATTTTAAAGAGCATCTAAAAAATAATTGATTTTTGAATTTTAAAAAAAATCGTTGGAGCAAATTTTGAGAAAATCGAAAAAAATTGAAAAAGTACATCAGTAAAGTACTAGTACTCTTTGGCCGATTTTGATTAAAAGCTTATTTTTCCGGTCCCGGGGGGTGTTTAACTTAAATATAAAATTTCAACCTCGTAGCTCAATTCCTTCATCCTTAAAATTGAACACACACCCACACACCCACCCACCCACACACACACACACAGACAGACCATGTCGCGAAAACCACTTTTTGGATTCAGGGGACCTCAAAACGTGAAGATCCATCAAAATCTCGACATCGAATTTTTGACATGAATCCAATACTTTCTCTCTATATATATATTACATATATACATAGGTAAGAGAAAGTAAAAATGGATTGGAGAGGCCGATGAAATACAGCTATTTAACAATTTGATAGTATTTTTTTTTTTTTTTTTTTTGGAAAATATTAATATTTAGACAGGAACAGGTAGATGAAGGCAGCCAGCAAAGAACAAAAACTTTATTTAAATATCGTCGACGTTTCGGGAACGCGTCGCTCCCATCTTCAGGACGATAAATTATTAATGTTGTTTAGATTGATACATGTAGGCCATACAAAATTGTGTATGGCCATGTATGGCCTACATGTATCATACTGTCGGGAACTAAATATATGTCGACACGAAAAATCTGGTGTGACAAGCACAGTACACAACTTTCGATTACCGAAGGTAAGAGAAAGTTGTGTGCTGTGCGCCAGTCACACCAGATTTTTTCATTTAACACGATTTTTAAAGTTATGCATCATGTTCCCTAATTTACTATATGTCGCATGTTGACTTTTACACGATTTTTTTTAAAGGAAATAACCGGTGCTGGACGGTCAAAACCGGATAATGTGAAAGCAGCCTTAGGTAATGTAGGGTAGGTTTGTGAGGTAGGTTTGCCTCCGAATTGTGTTGGAATTCTACAAGTGCACTAAGAGGGCACAAGGCCCTTTGTACAGTTTGAACGAATAAATAAAATAATTGTATTCATTGATTTTGAATATATTTGTTGTATTCTCTCTCTATGCATAAAATCCACCTTGACAACTTATAATGGCTCTGAGATTGGTCCGAAACGTCAGCTGTGTTTGATTGAATTGTTAAATGAAATTTCTCATTATTGCATCGCCCTGTCCAATACTACATAACTATTGTACATTCCTAAAAAGTTAATGAAATAATTAGAACTAAAATTTATTTTCTATTTTTTTGTTTATAAATAAACTTGCTAGTGTTATTTTTGACGGGGCAATTTCTCTTTTTTATTTGAAAGAAAATTAATTGACGATAGTTGACCCGTCATTCTCTCGAATCTACGTGACTTTGTCAAATAAGTGCAATTATGGAGCCCGTTATCTGGCCCCCTGATCAGTGCGAATATTTGGAGAGCTGACTCTGTGGTCAAGCTTTGCAGATAATCAGCCATCACCTGACTCAGCCGGCTGTCACATCTAATAAATGAACACCAACTAATAATAACGCCTCTTCGCTGTCATTTATTTCTTTTCTGTGTCGATTTTTCTAACAGGTATAATGAAAAAGATGAATAATAAAGCGCTTATTTTGTTTTATCACACCCAAGGGTGCGGTGAAGTATAATCATGAGCTTCTTAGAGCCAGGAGGGGGAAAGGGGGGGGGGGGGAGTTTAATGAATGCATAAGTCCCAAAGTACTACGTATAAACGACCAACCAGAAAGAACTTCTACTATATAATTATTTTGAAATTTATATTATTTTTGTTTAATCTACAATAAAATGAAATTAAATGAAAAAATCTGGTGTGACTGTCGCACAGCACACAACTTTCTCTTACCTTCGGTAATCGAAAGTTGTGTACTGTGCTTGTCACACCAGATTTTTGTGTCGACATGTATTTAGTTCCCGGCAGTAGGGAATATTTGAATTCAGATGTAAAATTTATAAGTATGGGAAAATATTTATATTTTGTTACCATGGCAACCATTTCTCCTATCTTCCCTATGAAATACAAGAGTAAAGTGGTCTTCAAACAATTTTGAGGGCAAAACGAGAATATACATTTGAAAGAGCATCTAAAAAATAATTGATTTTTGAATTTTAATCAAAATCGTTAGAGCGAATTTTGAGAAAATCGAAAAAAACTGAAAAAGTACATCAGTAAAGTACTAGTACTCTTTGGCCGGATTTTGATTAAAAGCTTATTTTTCCGGTCCCGGGGGGTGTTTAACTTATATATAAAATTTCAGCCTCATAGCTCAATTCCTTCATGCTTAAAAGTGAACACAGACACACACACACCCCACCCACCCACCCACCCACCCACACACAGACAGACCATGTCGCGAAAACCACTTTTTTGGATTCAGGGGACCTCAAAACGTGAAGATCCATCAAAATCTCGACATCGAATTTTTGACATGAAACCAATACTTTCTCTCTATATATATATTACATATATACATAGGTAAGAGAAAGTA
>JAKCPI010028635.1:0-20023 GCA_023213315.1 Euborellia annulipes | reverse complement strand
AATACAAAAATTGAATTTAAAGACTGTCGTCATTATGATTCTCAGCAGGCGATATATGCACCGAAGTACCATATATAGGAGCCGAAATATTTTCAATAAATTGAATTGAGAGAGAGTGAAGAGAGCTGGATTTATTCACTATATCTTCCCAAAATAATTTAAATTCGTTATTATGCTAAATTAGAAATGTTTATTTACTCCTATAATAGACCTATATTTGATTCCGCCAAGTCTCCCTATTCATGTCACTTTAGTTAGTGCAATTCCTAAATGGGGAGGAAATCTTCGCCCCAGTTTGACAAACTATTATAGATACATTTCAAACTTTTTTATAAAATCTCAATTAACAATTTTGCATATAAAACGTGTGTGAAAATGCAACAAAAAGATTTTCAAAATATATTTAAACATGATTTGGTAATATTTGGGAAAAAAAGCTTTGGTTGTGTGATGTGCTTAGTCACACAGTTACTTTTCAATTTTCATTAAGAGATGTAGATTTGTAGCTGTGATAGTAGTGATAATTTCATTTATTAAAAGAATATTAGGCTGACGTTTCGGTGGTCTTGTTCAAAACCATTCTTAGATTTTATGTACTGAGGGAACACAATGAAAATATCAATTATATATCACATGAACATAAAGAAACATGTAAAATAAATTATCCACCCGACTTTAGTTTCGTACCGCACTATTTGTTTCATAGACTTTCGCCTGGCCTTTTATTTAATTTGAATCGTTTTTACTTTCTATTACCTCTATATATTTTAATATATAGAGACAGAAAGTATCGGATTCATGTCAAAAATTCGATGTCGAGATTTTGATGGATATACACGTTTTGAGGTTATATTTTAGTTAGATACTCTCCCAGACACTCAAAATAAGCTTTTGAACAAAATCAGCCAAAAAGTACTAGTACTTTACTGATGAACTTTTTCAGTTTTTTTTTATTTTCTCAAAATTCACTCCAACGGTTTTGATTAAAATTCAAAAATCAATTATTTTTTACATGTTCTTTAAAATGTATATTCTTATTTTGCCCTTGAAATCTTTTGAAGCACGCTTTATTCTTGTACTTTATAGGAAGATTTCAGTTTTTTCAAATTGACTTTCATACTCTTCCGTCCATAGGCTCAATGTTAATTTCCTATAGGGATTTGTATGTTAATTTCGATTCAAAAGGGGGCCCCCTTTGGAATTTTTACGCATTTAAAAATTTTTTTTCTAATTCTTATGAAATTTTGTATTTATTTAGGATTCTCTATTGTGTATAAAATGTCCAAATATGAGATTAAAATTTTGAAAAATAACCATAGTTTATTTCAAGCAGTCAACATTTAAAATGCAAGTTTGAAACTAAGGTGCTATCGGAAACTAAATATATCTCGACACAAAAATTCTGGTGTGACCAGCACAGTGCGCAACTTTCTCTTACCGAAGGGTAAGAGAAAGTTGTGTGCTGGTGATCAGTCACTTGATGAGTTCACTTGACTAGAAAAATAGAATGAAAAATTTCATTTGAATAAAATTAATAAAACATTTGGTTGGTTATTTAATACATGAGTAATAAAAAAATTATAAATTTATATAGATGCACGTATTACAGAATCAATAAAAATATTACAGGGGGTAATGGATTTTATTTTATAAAACGAGCTAATAAATATATTTAAAAAATAAATTTTTCCAAATGGGATTTCACATTTGTGTTTGTTTATATTTTTAATTATATAAATTAACATTTTTTAAAATTAATTTAATGATAATGAAATATTTTACGTTGTGGTAGAGTTTATTTGAGTTTTATATCACATGAGAGGGAATCGATTTCAATGGCCCGACAACAACAACAACAGCAGCAAAAACAAAAAAAAAAAAGATAAAATCGAAAAAATTCTTTGTCCAACCAATCGGCCTTTAAAAGAAATTTATTTTCATTCTAGGGAATGACATGATTTTAATAATTCTTTAAGATCTTAACATCTGATTAAAAAATTTAAAGTGTCATGTAAATTCGTAATAACACATGCCATTGAAAAAAAAAAAAAAAACAATTCTTTGTTTATTGCTTGACAAGGGAAATAAATATATTTGTTGAAAGAATGAGAATTTAAAAAGAAACAAAAATTTAAATATAATACAAAAGTGTTAGTGACAGGCTATTATTCTTAATTTTTTTGTTCTTATTCTGAAATATATCTCATTATAAATTAATGATGGATTTTATGCTTCAGTGGACTATCAAGTAATGAAAAAACTTCGGTAAAATAGAGTACGGGCTGGGTAATATATTATTAATATAGACGAGGCGTTTAAACACTGTCTAGAATTGTAAGATGAGTAGAGTGAGCAACATAACAGAAACAAGTAGAAATGCTACTTAATTTCAAGAGAATCACCCTATATTAGTTTGAAACACACCAATGCCCAGGATAGGCTAGAGATCCTGAGGGAGGGGGGGGGGGGGACGTTTGGCCCATCAACAAAAAAATATTTGTATTAAATATATTTATGACTAGTCAAGTCCAAATCGAGATTTTGAATATTAATAAAAAACAAACAAAAAGCAACTATTAATATCAATATCTTTTTCAAATATATAAATGTGCGTAGCTAGCCTTTGAGGACGTTGGGGGAGGGGGCGAAGCTCAACTGGGGCGGCGTTTTTTTTTTTAGTAGGCTATACGAATCTCATTTGACCTTTTTTTTAGTACTCGAATCTCGTTCGAGCTTTTTTTTTATAATTTTTCTCCAGATTTGTGATATAAAATAAATTTATTCTAAAATTTCAAAAAAAAGCTGGATATTTTGGGAAAAAGCTGAAAATTTCCGGAGATTTAGGTAAAAAGAAGGATTTGCTAGGACTCCTATGTTGGTATCGAGGGGCGCCAAAGGCTTGATCCGCCTGGGGCGGGGGGGGGCGAGCGCCCCTCTTTGCCCCCAACTGGATACGCTATTGATGCTAGGAACTTTCTCTAAATATGATTAAGAAGATAAGTTCTTTCCCCCTTACAATAAAAAAATACCAACCCGAGTAAAAATGAGTAAAAATAATCGAGGGATGCAGCTAGTCTGCATAGTTAACCTTTAGAGACACACAGGGGTACACACGCCCGCACCAGGGACACACACGTAGATCGAAAGTGACCAGAAGAAAAATGTGTGTCCCTGGTGCGGGCGTGTGGATCCCTGTGTATCTGAAGGTTCACGCAGGCGGGTGGATCCCTCGATCATTTTTAATCGGGAAATTAAAAAACAAAATTAACGAAACGCGTGAAATTCAATTCTACTAACATTCCACCATCAGGGCTGAAAACATGCACTTTTTTTTGTATAAAACAAGAAAAAAGTCGTTGCTATTGGTTTTGTTTACAATTGTGTAAATGAAATGCCCTTTATCTCAGATTTAGCTTAATGGCGCTTGGTTCCTTCGTGTATAACATTGTCCAAATAATATTTAAATTAGGGATTTTGGTCTCGGGTACTTACTTTGGTTAAAGCCCAAAATAATATCTATTATTTACTGATTGCTTTTATTTAAATTATTTAATTAGTCTCTCTTTTTGGACATGTCAAGTGACAAGTTTCTTTTTGTTAACTAAAACTCAACATTGATTTTTATTTTATTAATTAAACTGCACTGTTTATCTTTTCGCCATCAGCTATATTACAACCCCAATCGGGCTGCCTCATATTCCAAAGGGTAAGCACACAGTACCACAGGTTGGAAAGCACTGACCTAACCTATTGAATCGACTACTAACATCACGTTACGTAATGGATCTTTACTTTTTCATGTATTCCTGAATGAACATAAAGACTTGAATAAATTTATAATTGTAAATAAAAGTAAACTTTAATTAAATGATTATTTCTTATCATTTTCTTTAGGAAAGTTTTAATAATTTATTTATTTATTGTTCGCTTTAATCATGTTGATAAGGTTATAGTTCAAGAGGGATTTCAATAAGGCTGAGAACTTGCTTGATGAATTGCTTTCTGGCGCTTGTTCTATGTTCGAAATTGGATTTGATCTGGGCATAAGACTGATTACTGGGGCCAAGAATCTTTGGGAATTTGATTATCAACAATAAATTTATTATTAAGAGAGAGAGAGAATGAATAAGTTTGCGTTTAGTGCGAGTACAATGAATTTTATTAATTTCTTTCAATAAAATAACTATTTAACTGACTTCTTTGGCCCAGGATTACCACCTTTTTTTGTAATTAAAGTACATAGGTGATTAAAGTTAAGAAAAAACAAATACATAGTATCAAAATAAAGTATTATTTATTTTTCCTTAGCATTAATATTTCAAAACATATTTTTGATTGCTTTTCGCAAGTTTTATCAAATGATTATCATTGCTAAACAATTGCAGAGCATCTTTACAGTCTCTATTTAAGTTAAAGTAAATAAGTAAGTCATTTTTTCTAAGGTTCAGAGACGCTTTGTTTCTTTCGTCTCGCCATATGAGAAAAACTCTCTCTGTGAATGCTGATGTGCCAGGAATAGACATTCAAATTCAAATTACTTTATACAAGTTTGAAAAATTATCATCAGTCTTATTATTTACTTGCTGACATTTTTGTGCAGTAGAAAATTAGGTTTTACTCAAAAATACTTAGATCAAATTTTTTTGAATCCCAGAAAAATCAAATCATGCGAAATAAAGTTCATTGTTTCTCGAAAAGTATAGAGTATAATAGGGATGGAAAAGTAGACTCTGACTAGTCAAGAATCGATCTTTTACTGAAAATAATCGAAATTTAGAATCGAGTTGAAACTCTCAAGTCGATTAGAATCGATTCTCACTGGACGACTTCGACTTTTCTCTTACAATACTTACTATCTGATGGTAATATACTGTAGTTTGTAACGATTTCATTGATTGACTTTCATCTTTCTTTTAAAACCTACACATAACACACCAATCAACACGCTTTCTAAGATCGGTTAGTGCAGATATGTGGCATTCTTAATTCCTCAATTTTAATACCGGTATTTTAATGTTTTATTTTGATTTTTAATGTTCGGTGCAATTTCTGGATAGAATATTCTTTTATAAAAATATTGAAAACAATATTTGTGTGTGTTGTATTTAATAAAATGTTTAAATACTTAATAAATATTATAAATAAATAAATATATTTAATATTTACGGAGTATCTCGCAAGCACGAGTTATAGAGTTTTAAAAAGTCAACTTTCAGAAATGATTAATCGATTCTGAGAATTGAGAAATATCAAGTTGATTCCAAAATCGAAAATCGACTTTACGAGCGCCTTTTCCATCCCTAGAGTATAATTACAACTCAAGGATTCACATCTTATAATGGCGCCGTCAGGTTGATTGAGCTAAGATTATCAAATCTTTTCTTTTCTTTCCCTTATATCACTGTTTTATCATTCATCTTTTCTTAAAAGGATATGTGAAAAGACTAAGATTCTTTTCTTGGAAGCAATTTCACTTCTTACCAATGTAACATAATTTTTTCTCTAATTTACATTTTTATTTTGAATTTAGAAAAAATAAATGAATCGGCGTTGATAATATTGCACTAGTGATTATATATAAACAAAATTGAGAGTATATGCACTCAAATATATATTGATTAATCCTCTATGATTATTATTTACTTTGAAACAAACCAAAGGGAATTCTATCGATAATTAAGATATTAAATATTCATCAGGGAACATAAATAATTTTAAATATGATCAAATATAAATGGCTATAGTTTTGCATGTGTCTCTTAAATCAATCGCCTCCCGACCCTCCAGTAGTTGTAGGTTAGATTAGACAATGTTTGTTAATAGGCCGTTGACCCAGTGAGCCCTTAAAGAGAAACCAATGGCCATAAGCATCGGAAGGGCTCGGGGCACTTTAATCAAACCATTCCACCAACTTGCATTAATATCTTCATTCATTATGCAATTCGAAAACACTTACGTGTGTGTGACTGACATTGTCGTTTAAACAAATTATTCGACAGGAAAACTTTATTTCAATTTAACTTTACTAAAAGACGTTCTTGAAATAGGGGATGGATTTTTAGCAAATAATCGCGCGTTAGGTCATGAAATGTTCAAAACTTCTTAATTAGGCTGTTAATTTTAGTCTTGAAAATATATTTTCACTTTCGCTCAACTAAATATTAATATTTAAAGAAATGTTTTTAAAAGTTCGATGTTTTGATGGAAATACATGTTTTTAGGGTCCCATATTCCAAAAAAAATCTCAAACACGGAAATAGCTTAGTTTTAAGCGAACTCTTGTTATAAAAACTACTGTATCAATCTTCTAAAAGAATTGTAGTTTTTAAAACATGATTCCTTCCTTACTATAGGATTTACACTGTTATAAACTCTTTAGATGAATCAGTTAAAAATTCTTGTTATTCTTCAAAGGTTTTCTGATTAACAAGGGCATCCGTGAAAGGGAGTTTGAACTGCAATAGTTTCATATTTTGGACACCAAAAAAAGTCACATCAATCAATTTTTGATTACGCAAGTTAAGATTAAGTTCCGTGCTGTGCGGTTACTTGCACCATTTTATTTTATTTTTTTTTTTTTTGAGAAATATTTGATTTATACTTCAAACACTTGAATGAATTGTTGCCAAAAATCTTTTCTGAAATGTATATAGAAAAATTTTGTATATCGATATTATTTGCACTCACCCAGGATCGTAGATTAGTGACAATTGTACTCAATTTGTTACCTCCACTAAATATACCCAAGTAAAAATGATTAAAAATGATCGAGGGATCCACCACGCCCGCAGCAGGTCTGCATAGTGAACCTTGAGGGACACACAGGGATATACACGCCCACACCAGGGACATACATTTTTCTTCTGGTCCCTTTAGATCTACTGTGTGTGTCCCTGGTGTGGACGTGTGTATCCCTGTGTGTCCCTCAAGGTTCACTATGCAAACCTGCTGCGGGCGGGTGTATCCCTTGATCATTTTTAATATTTTTTACTCGGGTAATGAAGTTGATTCAATCAAAATCTTGAAAAGATAATAGTCCATAATTCAGATAACTTTTACAGGGAGACGTCTTTTAATTTAAATTTCAGTTTCTGAGATGCTAATATCGTTCCTTAAATGGAAAAGTGACATAACTCAAAAATTATCAATTGAGATTTTGTATAAAAATTAGTTATTTTTATGTGTAGATTTATGTTGGAAAGTGTCATTTCTTTCACTTCTAAGCATCACCCACCAGAATGCGTTAGTGTCGTTTTTCAATTTAGCGTTTTTGCTCTTATTTTTGTGGAAAGGCGTCATTTGGCTGAGTCGAGTTAAACAGAAGGCAGTAGAGTTTTTAGAAGAATTATGTGCATTGCATACAATAATATCACAATAATTTAAATACATCGCGTTCCATTAAGAAAATAGAAATCTTCAAACTGCTTTCCTGAAAAAAGAGACTTTTTGAGTTGTGTCACTTTTCCATTTAAGAATTACCCTTCTATATGCTTTAATCTGCCCTCCTCCCGTATTTTATTAAGCACTCCCCGCCATCGCTCCACTGCCTCCTAGAGGGCTGGAAACAGTATAATTTGATACATAGGAATATAGCCTAGTTATCTATAGGCCTACATTCACACACAAATCAAAGAAATAAAATTCTGTCTTTTTTTTTCTCTCAATAATATACTAGCAGGAAAGACAAAAAATTTTTGTTCTTTGTCTACAGACTCACAATATCCCATGTTTAAAATCCGAATTATGTGTATTCCCTGTTTTGAATAATTCTACTGTACTTGCCTAAAATCTATCAGGTATTTAATAAAAGAAAAAAACAAATAGCCCCCCTCCGAATCTTTATTTTTGTAACTCGAATAAATGTTGTCTATAAATGAATGTAAAAATTAGCAATTCAAGCAGAATTGTACAACTGTTACATCAATAATATCCAGATAATCTGCAGTACATATATACGAGTTTGCAAACAAGTTGCATCGCAATCGAAACATGTTTCGGATTACTTTATAAATTGCCTAAATTTTGATAGAAAATAGAAATGTTGATTTATTTTAAGAATTCATTTTCAAATCAAATTATTTCCTTAATATGAGGACTTGAGTGGGATCGTGTTGAAACTGTTTTAAGTCGATTACAATCGATTCTCACTCGACTTTTATCTTTCAATTCTTAGTATCCGATGGTAATATAGTTTGTAACGTTTTCATTGATTGACTTTCATCTTTGTTTTAAAACCTACACTTAACACACCAATCAACACGTTTTCTAAGATCGGTTAGTGAAGATATGTGGCATTCTTAATTCCTCAATTTTAATATTTTAATGCTTTATTTTGATACTCAACTTTCATATTTTATTTTAATGTTCGGTGCCATATCACGTGCAATAGAATGAATTTTTATAAAAATATTGAAAGCAATATTCGTGTCTGTTGTATTTAATGAAAATTTTAAATACTTAATAAATCTTACATTATAAATAAATAAATATATTTAATATTTACTGAGTATCTCCTAGTTTTTAAAAGTCGACTTGAAAGTCGAAAAGTCGACTTTCAGAAATAATTAATCGATTTCGAGAATCTAAAAATATCAAGTCGATTCCAAAATCGAAAATCGACTTTTCGAAGGCCTTTTATATCCCTATTTATGACACCCACACACAAGTCAAAGAAATAAAATTGTTTTCTTCTCCTTCTCCCAGTGAAAAAGAGAATAGAAAATTATTTTTGCAAAATTTAATTAAATTTAAATTTTAAAATTATCTTAGTTTATTTGATTATACAAATGAGAAACTTTTTGCATAACGTTTTTTACTTCTTTTATTTAATAAAATGAAAACGTTTATGAATGTTTTTCAAAGGGAGAGACTTTTCAAACTTTTTATAAATTATTTTTTTTTATTATACATATAAGAAGCTTAAAATAAAATTTATTTTAAAATATTCGCACAGCATCAAAAACAGTTTTATTTTTAGATAAAAAAAAATTGTGTATGCCCTCTTTTGAAATGAACGCTACTTGCTTTTTATTTGAATATTCATTTTAATTCATTTAATCTTTTTCCTAAACTTTTACGAAATGTTTATTACTTTTAATAAATATAAATTATTCATTCGCCTTGATATCCATCCACTCTCTCTCTCTCTTAAATCCAGAGAATTTTTTGCTTCTGCCTTTTTGCCAACAGCAGCAGCTTTGGTTGGTTTTTATTACGTGGGCTTAAAACCGCGAAACATTTTTCATCTTTTCTTTTTTCTAACTTTTATTCTTTTTTTTTTTTTAACAAAACACGAGTGGTAATTATCCTAAAATGAAACTGGGAAAATGGACCGGCGTTTGGCCGCAGTTGAGGAGGCGGGGGCAAAACCCAACCAAGGGGAGGGGACTAGAGATCTAACTGGCGAAAAATTAATTTTAAAAGACTCGAGGAAACAGATTGAAAATAAAGACCGAAAAATTATCCCCCTTCTTTTTCGTGTGTATGAATTTATTCTCGTTCTCCGGAGGGCGCGCGATTCATACACATTGCGTTATATTAACAGCTTCCACTCTCAGTAAATAGGATTGAACCCATTTTTATATAATCCCTAAATGTTATATAAAAACATTGTTTCATTATAAATCATCCAATGATTAATTAATGACAATATTAAACTCAATATATTTTAAAATTGTAAAAATCATTTTTGATGCTCTTAATAAAATTCCATTCTATTTTATATAAATATATAGTATATGTATAATAATTTGTTTATATACATTAAATAAACAAAACCATAAATTTAGATTTATCATCATCATCATCATCATTTTTAAAAAAAATTATTTTATTTCATATATCAATTATTAATAATTGATTAATTAGTGACGAAAATATTCCCTTTTTCCATTTACAGAGGCCACTAGTGAAATAAAAATCCTTTTTTTTTACTTTTTTTTAGGATCAATTGGGTTTTAGATCAAACAAATATTCTGTTTTTCATTTCAAATTTACGTAGAATTGCAATTGCTTTTTAAATTGATCACTCAAGATCAGATTCAATTAATCAAATTGGTTTTAAATCAAATGAACTGGTGAAATAATTTTATTTCTGGATTTAGCATCATTTTTCTCTGAGGGAAGACTTAAACAAAAAAAAAAATAATATAATAAATTGGACGATGTTATGCACGAAGGAACCAAGTGCTATTAACCTAAATCTGAGATAAGAAACATTTATGATTTTTTTTTCTTGTTTTATACAAAAAAAGTTCACAGAGTAATAATGTGATTTAAATAAAGAGATAGATCTTTTCTCCTACAAGATGGCGGTCTTATCTCAATTTCGATCATAATGGCGCTTCGTTATATCTTCCAAATGAGTTTTATAGTAGGCTAAATATTCTAATTTATGAAGAAAAAAGTGTGTAGACTTCAAACCAATTTTAATAATTAAAATTATAATTCGATATCTAACCTTTCGATTTGGATTAGAATGTGCCTGCCTACATCAGAATGCAGCTAGCTTTTGTTTGATTGCAAATATCGGATAAAAGTAGCACGGTCTAGCTGAAATTGAAAGGTTAGATTGCAATTTATAATTTAAACTACCTGCACTATACATCTTGGGCTTAGCCTGGGGATTTATAAAAAAGAATTTATTATTATTATGTTTCAAATAATATTATTTTAAATATACGAACCAAGGAAATTAAAGATTTATTAAATATTTAAACATTTTATTAAATAAAACGCACACAAATATTGTTTTTATAAAAAGAAATTGCACGTGTTATGGCACCGAACATTAAAATAAAATTTGAAAGATGAATATCAAAATAAAACATTAAAATATTAAAATTAAGGAATTAAGAATGCCACAAATCTTCACTAACCGATCTTAGAAAGCGTGTTGATTGGTGTGTTATGTGTAGGTTTTAAAAGAAAAATTAAAGTCAATCAATGAAAACGTTACAAACTATATTACTATTGGAAAATATGTTAAGTTGTAAGAAAAAAGTCGAAGTCGTCCAGTGAGAATCGATTCTAATCGACTTGAAAGAGTTTCTTCTTTTTCTTCTTCTTCTTAGCCTTATTGGCCTCCGGCATATGCTATTTAGCCAGACGTACAAGAAAGAGTTTCACCTCGATTCTAAAAAGTAATTTCAGTAATAGATCGATTCTTGACTAAAGTCAGAGTCGACTTTTCCATCCCTACTCTATTATTTAAAACATATAAATTCAATTTTATTCTTGATCAATTCGAATGAAATATCGTTTTAATATTCTTTGTTTTCCTTAAAAACATTCACATGTCGTTTGAGGAAACAATTTATATAAAATTCCCCCCCCTCCGGTTGGTATTAATAATAATAGGAAAATTAACATTTATCTTGGAAGACAATAGAAGTAAATGAATTGTCTCAGCCAAAAAGCCTTGGGAACCATTTCTATAACCTCGAGTTGCTC
This sequence comes from Euborellia annulipes, assembly GCA_023213315.1. Classification (NCBI taxonomy): domain Eukaryota; kingdom Metazoa; phylum Arthropoda; class Insecta; order Dermaptera; family Anisolabididae; genus Euborellia; species Euborellia annulipes. The sequence goes on along the minus strand of JAKCPI010028635.1, from coordinate 8,572 downwards.
TTTCTATCTCTCTCTATCTCTCTCTCTAACCTGAGTATTTATTCGGTCTCAGGATAGGAATATCATAGTGCGGTTTGCCTATATACACGGCTATTTAAGGTTTATCTGCAAAATTTAGTATCTAAAAGGTAGAGATAGGACTTGGCCGCGGGTCTCCCGAGTGAAATAACGCGAGCACTAATAGAGCAATATAAGGGGGAGGATCCTCGATGCAGATCAGGAGAGGCTGCCATAAAGCGCGCCCACCCCAATTTTCCTTCGCTCGACCGACCGTCAATAATAGGATCATTACTTACTTAATCACAATCGTTTTCCTACTTTGAAATATATATAGAGATATGTATAAAATAAAGACCGTGCTGGAGAAGGGTTATTAAAACACGCAACATCTCAGAGAGAGGGTATTAAAAAAAGAGAATAATTAATCATTTAGGTAGCTGACGGAGAGTCTGGATTAAAAAAGATTAAGTTATAAAGAGATTAAAACGAGAGAGAAAAAAAAACAAACATTTCTTACATTTATATTAATTTTAGTGATATATGAACATTATTGATAAATTTATTATCTACAAAAAAAGTTCTGATATTTTTAAAATGCAAATTACAGGGGAGAGAAGGCAGCCAGTTGAGTAAAAAGAAAAAGCAAAAATTAATTTAAAAATATTCCTTTTTTTGTGGAGATGTTGACGTTTCAACAAAGTCTTCACTTCACGTCTTCATCAGAACCACTCCAAAAGTTCCAAGAAAGCTCTCTTCTCCCAGTGTGATGTAAGAATAATTTTTTATTAAAATTTGTGTTCTTTTTTTATAGCTGGCTGCTTTCTCTCTTTTCTCTTTTGAATGAATATGTAGATGCCATTTGTAGGCCTAGATGGGTGGACCTGGCAATGACCAAATCCTTTTTTTTAACACTCACACTTTTTCCCATTCACATTCATTTGGTATCCTTTTACAGTTTTGATTATCAAAATTTAATTTTATATTCAATTTTAATTTTCAAAAAATGATTTTGTGAATATTAATAAGAAATAGAGAATAGAGAGATAGAAACTAAATAAACTGTCTATCATATGACGTATATAATTTTACATTTAAATATTTGTCTGCCGGGAATTAATCGATAATTACTAATCACCACATCCAAAATTCATATATGAAATAATAATTCAAATAAGACAGAGGTTGAAAAATTATGAAATTATGTAAATATTATTTCAATAAGAAACTTCAATATAATATCAATATAGAAGGAAAATTTTAATTTTTTTAAAGGGCAAAAATAAAAAATAAAAAAAAACATAAAGTGTATTTGTTTGAATTAAATTTAACTATAATATAAGAAAATATTTTGGAGATTATCATACGTAAATTCCCCCGGATTTTTCGACTATCAAGTCGACTTTTTAAAAACTCTCTACCTCGTGCTTAGGAGATTACTCAGTAAATATTTAATATATTTATTTATTTAAAGGCCTAATATAAGATATATCAAGTATTTAAACATTTTATTAAATCCAACACATACAAATATTGTTTTCACAATTTTTATAAAAAGAATATTCTATCCAGAAATTGCACGTGATATGGCACCGAACATAAAAATATGAATGTTGAGTATCAAAATAAAACATTAAAATATTAAAATTGAGAAATTAAGAATGCCACATATCTTCACTAACCGATCTTAGAAACCGTGTTAATTGGTGTGTTATGTGTAGGTTTTAAAAGAAAGATTAAGGTAAATCAATGAAAACGTTACAAACTATATTACCATTGATATCCAAGTATTGTAAGAGAAAAGTCGAAGTCGTTCAGTGAGAATTGATTCTAATCGACTTGAAAGAGTTTCAACTCGATTCTAAAAAGTCGATTATTTTCAGTAAAAGATCGATTCTTGAGTAAAGTCAGAGTCGACTTTTCCATCCCTAGTATCATCTTCATTATTAGTACTTAATAAAAAAAAAAAAAAAAAACAGAATCTATCAAAATAGCGAGCAACATTTGTATTTATATCTTTTCAAACAAAATTTTCCGATAAGAAAGGAAAATATTTGTAAATATGATATTGAATTATCATTTTCCCATTTGTAGTTATTAATAAATAAATGATAAAAAAAAAATGTTATTAATTAAATATGTGCTATGTGCTTATAGGCAGAGGTCAAAATATTGAGAAAATAGAGATAACGTTAAAACGAAAACAACAAAATAGCAAAACAACAATTGTTTTTGTGCTTTTTGCTATATGCAATTTTCTATCTCAAATTTAGAAAAAATAACACTTTTTTACTTATTTTTAAATCTACTAGCCACACCGTCCGCCTTAGGCGGGCTTCGCACATAGCCGGGAGCTTCATCCCCCCCCCTGGACTCCCTCCAGCTGGCTCAGGCCCGCCTGCGGCGGTCCCTCGCAATTTCTTAATAATGAGAAAAAAATTATTATATTTACTAGCTACAAGCGCTTATATTTATTACTATTCCAATCCAGCGCCTGCTTGAGGATTTGCTTACATTCATAGAATACATAAATGCAAAGAATACATAAATATTTCTCTATACATTTCAATCATAACTTTAGGAATTAATAACTCAAAGAGTTATAGAAATTTCGGGATGAAAATAATTTTCTGTAATCCCTAGAAGGTCTTCTTTAAGCATAAAAAATTTTGTTTTGAAATTCCAACGGGAAGTTGCTCAAATAGAGCGTGACAGACAGAGAGACAAACAGACAGACAGACGGACATTAGCGATTTATATAAATAGATGAGAAAAAAAAAGAGATTATTTTTATATTTTTCTCTGATTTGAAAATCAATTTCCATCGTTATAAATAAATGAATTATTGATTATATTCATATATGTTTATAATAGGAATATACTATATATAAAGATAAATAATAAATGGCATAATAATAATAATATATTGAAAGGGAAAAGGGTAAAAAAGAGAAATCAGATTACAAAATTGAAAGTGAATAAAAATAAAAACGTATTTTTAAATTAACCTGATTTTTTAATTATTATTATCATATAAGGGAAGGGGGAGATGAGGCAAATTTTTCTTTTTCTTTATTCATCTACGAATAAATCTCTTGTAACGATCTAATCGTTGCCATAATAGTCCACAAATTTGTATTGCTGTCAATATCATTTTTTTTTAACACTTTTAATTTACTTAATCGAATGAAAAGTGTTTGTGAAAGGGGAGAGAGAATTTATTTTAATCAAGTTGGGAAAAAAAATCCTCCCTGGACTTAAATACAAGGGGATTGAAATAATCACGTTTTTTTCTAAAGAGTGAAAAAACTTTTTTAATTTTAATAGAGCTATTAACTCTTATTCTCTCTCCCTTAATGGTAAATTTAATAATTATTTTTCCTATTCGTATTTTAAAGGACATTTTAATTATCATAAAAAGAAGTCTGGCAAAATTATTTATTTACATTATAAGAGAAAAATTACACCTGGATTAGTATATGTTACAGGCCAAACTGTTTTTTAGGACAACTAAACTAACGCTCTTAGGATTAACTAGTTTGGCCTAGGTGAAACAAGTTTATTCTAATGCAACCAGTAGGTGGGGGCTCGTCTCCTCCTCCCTAGGTGCTTCAAGCCTTTGGCGCCCCTCGATACCGACATAGGCGCCCTAGGGCATTTAAGATATACCCCATGGACGTGATTTTATCATATTCTTTCCATTGATTGTCCAAAAACACTGATAGTTTTCTTTTAAATTATATTACAACTTAAAAAACGACGCCCTAGTTGAACTTCGCCCCCTTCGACCTCAAAGGCTAGTTACGCCGCTGAACGCAACTAGTTTGTCTAGGAAGCAAATTTCATACACAAAAACATACTAAATTTAGTAAGTCTTTTCAAAAACCATTTACAAATGTATTGTAATTTTGGAAAGCCGTTTGAAAATTAAAATGAAAATGTGTTGTAATTTTAGAAAAAAATTTGAAAATTAGAGTGCAATTGACTGGTAATTTTAGAATTTCCAAACTTCTTTCTAAAAAAATACAATTTTTAACGAAAATTACTATACAATGTATTTAAAATTACAATTGATATTTTTCGAAGAAAATTGTAATTTTTTTTGTAAATATTTGAATTTGTAAATCTAGTATTGGAAAACACACTAAAATTATTATGATTTTTTTTTTTGTATTTTAATTAAACTGGGTAGTGCAAATTCGTGCAATATATTCGTTCAGATGGTGAAAAGGGAGGGGCAAGTTTGTTTACTCGCTTGCTTCCCAGTCTATTTTTCTACAAAATAGGCTTGAGATTTCTTAAACAAAAATGAGCGAGTTGGGGAAACGAAAACGTCTGATAAAAATTAATGAAAATGAATTTTTGACTGAAACCGGCCAAACGGGCAAGGGTCTCGGTCCCGACCATGCCGATTAACAGGGGTTTTACTGTACTTTATAAGGGTTGGACAAACATATGTCTGGTTAAACAACTCACGCTACATACGTGATGGACTGTGTTTATTTCTAAGATAGAATAATAGTGATTGATTAGAGTAAAATTATATTCATTAAATACGTGTCTCGTGTCTTTCTTTTTAATAATCAAGGCTCTCTTTATAAAAGCAAGATTTCATTTCATTTATTAGATGGTGACGCCCAAAGAGAGAATATTCTTCTTAATTCAAAGGAGTAATTTATTTTTGGATTGCAAAAGAGGAGTCTTATGATGAGATCTTTTCACGACGCCAGGATTTGAAATCACATCAAGAGAGAGAGAGAGAGAGAGAGAGAGCAAAGACTCTTCTGAGTTGTTCTATGAATTATGAATAATGCTTCTTATTGACTCCGTAATATTATTCATCACCTAAAACACTTTGAATAATCATCAAGTTCGTCAATTTAGTGTTTTTATTTTAATCTTATAGACGTCAATTTTCTGAACTAAGACAGGCATTTAACTTCATTTCTTTCTTTTACGTCAACCCTTTTGATCCAGCTGTTATGCTAAATAATTATATTAAGTGAAAAAATAAATTGGAGCAAAAAGTAAAAAAAGATTTAAGTGCAATGTTCTATAATGGAAATGAAGAGGAATGCAGCCAGTTAAGGAGCCTCTATTATTAAATCAAACTCCTTTGTTCCAAGACATTTAGGCCAATTTTATTGTGCCATCTTCAGTTGCTTAAGAGTTTTTTAGCAAATGGAGTTGTCTATCGCCTGTCCTTATATATGGCTGGCTTATGGACAGACGATTAACTCTATTTTCTAAAAAAAAACTCTTAGACAACTGAAGATGGCACAATAAAGTTGGCCGAAATGTCTTGGAACAAAGGAGTTTGTTTTAATAACAAAGGCTCCTTAACTGGCTGCATTCCTCTTCATTTCCATTATAGAACATTGCACTTAAATCTTTTTAGATTTTTTCTCCAATTTATTTTTCCACCTAATATAATTACTGTATTTGGCATAACAGCTGGATTCAGAGTCATTTTTTTTTATTTAATTTAAATTATCTAAGTCAATTGACCAAAATATGAAGTGGAAGTTTATAGAACAGGTTCTTCTTGCAAACTTTTATAAAAAATAAAATATATTTTTTTTATTTTCATGTCTCTCAGATAGACCGAAACTAGTAGTTAATGTGCATTAGTGTGGGTCGTTTTGCCACTTTTTTCGGAGCCAAATATAATAGCCGGCAAAAGTGGCTCACCACATGGACATTACAGATATAATTTTTTTTTTTTTTTTTTTTTTTCAAATTGGACAATATCTTCTGTGAGAATTTTACCTGAAAGTTTCGAACTTTCGACTGAAAATCACAAAATTGCCATTAAGTTTAGTTGGATTGTAAAGCGACCCATATTTTTGAATAACGAGTCACTTGAGATGAAAATTGACATTCTAGCCTCAAAATGCCAGCTATATGCCCCTGGAAGAGCCAGAGATGCCTCCTCTGGGCCAAAAACGGGGCAAATTCAGTACAATTAACCAAAATTAACCGAAAACGCCCAAAGAAGGCATCTCTGGTTCTTCCAGGGGAAGGGCAAGGGAGGATTGTAAGTCTGGATTTTCTGTTGTATTTTGAGGTGGAATATATTGGTGGTAGAATAACGACCCTAAACAACTTGAAACCAATGGGGATTTTCGGGGAAATTTTTCAAATTTGAGAAAATAACTTCAAAGAAGATATTGTCCGATTTGAAAAAAATTTATATCTGTAATGTCCATGTGGGTGGGCCACTTTTGCTGGGTATTACATTTCGCTCCGAAAAAAAGGGGCAAAACGACCCACCCTAATGTGCACATCAGTCTGCGTTTAATAAAAATCCTAAAAATTTTTATCTTTTTATTTTTTATAAAATGTTATAAAATTTATCAAGAAGAACCTGCTCTATAAACTTCATATTTTGGTCAATTGTCTTATTAGTATTTTTTTTATTTCATAATTAAATTCATATTTTTTTTTTCTTTTTTCCTAGGGTGGGGTTCGGATTTTCCCTATGAGAAAATTCAAGATAATATCGACCAGTAAGGGTAAAATATTTTTTTAAAAACTACTGTGTTATATAGTTTTTTGGCATCATTTTAGAGAATAAATTACTTTTTCTAAGCTTATATCTAATTATAAGAGAAAGTAAAAATATACTATCAATAGAAAAAGTGCTTCAGTAAAGGTCTAGTACTTTTGGCCGATTTTATTCAAAAGCTTCGTGTCGCGTTCCAGGGGCGTGCATAACCTAAATATAAAATTTCAACCTCCTAGCCCTTTTTGTTCTTGAGATATTTTGTTCACAGACAGACCGACAGACCGCACTGTTTTTGGATTCAGGGGACCTCAAAACGTGTATATCCATCAAAATCTCGGCATCGAATTTTTGACATGAATCCAATACTTTCTCTTTCTATATATTAACATATATAGAGGAAAGAGAAAATAAAAAATCATTTTTCTCTCTTTATTCTCCTATGTTAATATTATGACTTGTTGTTTTAGGCACTTGGGCTAAATCCCTAATTAGAATGATAATCATGCGCAATTGTATTCCTTTTATTGCTTATTGTTTTCTGAGGTCACGTTGTTTTAATTAGAGATAAAACTTTGAAAAAAAAAGTATCTTTCCTACGTGTTAAGAATTCTTTAAAGTAATTAACTTATACTCTTTAAAAAAATAAAAATCATCAAACGTTTAAAAATAATAATGTCCAGGCTTTAGGGCAAATATTTTTCAATTATAATAGAATGATATTTCATTTCTTATTCCAAACGGAGGGACTGATTGATCTACAGTAGTGCATAGAATCGCAACCTTATTTTGCTCACCGCCCCCTTTAAGAATAAGTTTTTTTTTAGAGCCTTAATTTTACTTACCATAATTTATTGAGGCTAGATGGATAGACGACTTGGGGGTGGTGTGGGGGGTATTAAAAAGGGTTTTGAAAATTAGGCATTAAAATCTGCGTTTTTGCCTATCCTGAGACGTGAAAAATATTATCAAACTTAGCTTGATTTATATGCATTTTAAATTAAATAGGGTACGAGAAAGTAAAAAATATTATAGTACTATGGGGCACCTAAGGAGTAAAATTCCCCAATTTAGCCACGTTTTCTGTTAATTTCCCCCCAACTTTTCTCAGATCCGAACGCCAAACCGTGTTCCAAATCCGGACGTAGGATAACCATACCTAAACAGTAATAATAATAATAATACTTAAACCGTTTTTATAAAATTACTCTCCTCTCCTTGAGTGATTCAAAATTGTCAATTATAAAGGGGGCCGGGCCCCCCTCAGGGAAAATAATTTCAAGAAAATTATTTTTTTTATTAAAATTTTAACCGATGAAAATTATTGCTTTTGGGTGGGGGGAGAGAAAAAATTATTTTTTATTGGAATTTTAACGTTGGAGCGCAAAAAGCGCTCGGGCCCCCCAGGGTACCCGGGCTCCGGGGATATAGCCCTCCATGCCCCCCCCTCTGTCTGCGGCCGTGAACATAACTAATGAGAAGGTTGAATTTTATGCATTTTAAGGTGTTTGTTAATATCAGACTCGATTTTACTAAAAAAACAACTAACTGTAAGTCGCCGCCGCGTTTAGTTACTTTAGTTACCTGATTAGCGGGTATTTTTTTTGCCTTTTTTAGACTATACTTTTTAATCTAACGCTACCCCTTCTACGCCATCTCAATGCCCTCTAATTTTCTCTGGGTCTTCTACTGCCCTCCAACCCCCGGAAAGTATCCAAAGCCCACAAGACCACTTATGGTGTAGTCTAATCTACTTTGATACTTTCTTCAACCTTTTACTAGAATTTTTTTTTTAAACATTCACACTCACACTCACACTCACACACACATTCACACTGTCTTTTCGGCAACTCAGGCCATATAAGACATTTACGATATCCGTTATTGATTTAATATACATATGGGGTCCAGGCATTCTTATTTAAGCCATTTGGTATCCAATTGTCTTAAATTAAAATCATCGGACTGCCTGGGGTCCGAACCCGCGATGTTTGGTATACGAGGTTAGCACGCTGACCTATACACCAAGCCCCGAGGGCTACTAGAATTTTTTATAATTACTAATAAAAA